>CM029123.1:27184118-27221618 GCA_016859345.1 Istiophorus platypterus
GGAAATATCATATATTTAGGTTGTGTGTGTGTGTGTGTGTGTGTGTGGGGGGGGGGGGGGGGGGTTGTTTACAACAAATTGTAAAGCCCCAAAATCTCCCGCGAGGACAGGATGCGTCCGCGGTCGCTCCGGAGAGGAGAATCCCGCCTTCGGGAAAAACGTTGTGGCGGTAAGAAGAGCCGGCGACAAAATTCAGCTGAGGCTGCGGGTTGAGAACACAACACACGTCCCAAAATAAGACAAAAACAACAATAACAACCAACAAAAAACAGATTCCTCCACTTGGAAAGAGATCAGATGTCGGGTTTATCCTTTTTCATACAAGGCCAAAAAAATAAATAGCTTGCTCTCACAGCAGTGGGCTTATAATCAGACACAATGACGAAGGAGACACATGTTTGTTGAGATCAGAACCGTGTGTGTGTGTGGGTGTGTGTGTGTGAGGGTATACGAGGGGTTCCAATCCCTCCCTCACCTGCTGCCGGAGAGGTTTTAATCTCCACGGCTCTTTATCAAACCGGGAAAAAATCAGTTTCCCCCTGAAATGAGGAAGATGGATCAGAAAAAACAGCCGCCGGGAGATGACGGCTACGACTGTTGGTTGTGTTGCAAGTTGGTTATGATTCAGGTGTTTCCACTGAGTAGGTTGAAGTAAAACTCAGGACGAACTTCAGGACAAGAAGAAACCACACAAAGATTGGACCAACTGTACGTAAAAGGTTGTTTCCAACGACCTGCTCAGATCTTTTCCTTTTTTTGTTTGTATTCTTTCAAATCTTTGACAGGCAGGAAGGAGCGAGGACCTCAAACACGCCGGACAACACACGACCCCTGCTGGTAAATCGCGGCGGTGGCGGCGATGGGGGCCCGGCAACAAAAAGCCCGGAACGAAATGGCAACGGCCGCCAAAGCCAACACCAGGACCAGTGTTTGATTCCTAAAAGATCAGAGCAAGAGGCAGAGTAGGATGTGAAGAGGAATCACATAACAAGTCTGTAAGCACACACACACACACAAAAACAAAAACACACAAACACAGTCACACACACACACACACACACTCGCCCATTTCCTTGCGGCAGCACCATGTTCCAACCATGAAATTCCCATCAGCAGCATCATTAGCGAACCTGTGACTCTGTGTGTGTGTCTGTGTAGTGTTGGTGTGTCTTTGGTTGTGTGTGTGTGAGTGAGTGTGTGTGTGAGTGTGTGTGCGTGTCCACAGGGTAAGATACAGAGCTGCTATTACACCTCACTGTGACGGCTCGTCTGCGTTCAGCCGCCATCATTTAGCAATTAGTCACAAGAGCACACACTGGTAATTATAAGTGTGACGAGTAATGGTATGAGTTCATTATTCAATGTGTGTGTGTGTGTGTGTGTGTGTGTGTGTGTGTGTGCGTGCTGAACACACAGATGCTAGGTTTTGCAGTCAGGCAACGACGGCCGTAATTTTACATTAAAGAAATGACGTGTGATATTTTCTTATGACCGTTGGTTTTGTTGCGGAGGATTTATCGGCCGATTGATCGTGATAATTGAGCGACGGTTTCTCTGCGAGAGCCTCGATAAAAAACGTCCTGGGGTCGACTCAACGAGTCCGACTGACTGACAGTCGTGGATTTTTTACATCTCTAAGTTTAAGAGAGATATGAGGTCTGTATTTAATCCATGCTACATATATGTGGTGTGTGTTAATACTGGAAAAGTGTCGAAATTCACTATTTAGATCCAAAAAATCTCTCAGTGTTTGAGATCTGCTGCTTATTGAGACTCAGTATAGGAGCTTCTCACAGCTATAAAGCTATTTGGTACAAGTCTCGTAATTGTGGAATAAGAACAGAGCAGAACATCGTCACACCACCAAGTGGAACACTGATGAACTCATCCACCAGGTGGTGCCGTTCTCTTCTGGCAAAGTTAAGGAGACCAACCTCAGTCGCGTTTTAAATGTCACTTTAGCCAAATGTCGTCACTAACCCGGGTTCATGTCGATTAAAGAAGAAGAGATTAAAAAATATTCCCGTTTCACTGTTGGACGAGCTAAACCGGAAACGCTAGCGTGGCCACAACTCACTTTCACACAGACACAAGTCAGACGCTGCAGGTAAAGTAGACGTAGTCCTAGCTACAAAGTGGCCGCTAGCCAGGGACATGCTAGCAGCGGTCAGCCACGCTAGTCCGGCGAGCTAGCCCGGCGAGCTAGCCCACTGCCCAGCTGACGCTGGGGGTCCGACAATCTCCACGCCGACCAACCGACCTGTTTGTCGACCAAAGTGAGTCTTTCTGCGTCAGAAGAGCTAAAGACGGACGCGTGACGCGGCTCATACGAGGCTTCGGCTCATACGAGGCCGCCGGCTACCTGCCACTGTTCCAAGGCACTTTCCTGCTGCCCGGTCCGCCGGCGCCGGTTCTACCGATTTCACCTACGGCTGATAAAAGCTCTAAGCTGAAATCAGTCTGATTTCCTCGTTTCTGACGCGGCTGTGACTCAAACCTTTGTTTCCTCTTTCACTTGTTTAGTCTTGGATATGTCTCTTTTTTTTTTCTCATCCTCATAAACCGGGCGTCGGTCCGGTCGCGGAGCCGGATCCAGGCCGGAGACGCCGCGCGAGATTAAACGCCACTCGTCTCCACGGTAACGTCTCTGCCCCCCCCCCGCCTCCTCCCGTGATCCGCCGCATCGCTATGAATTACAGGTTAAAAAAAAGATGGGATGGGATGAAGGAGGACGGGTGGAGGGGGGGAGTAGAGAGAGGGAGTGTGTGTGTGTGTGTGTGCATGAGTGTGTGTGTGTGTGTGTGTGTGTGTGTGTGTGTGTGTGTTTGTGTGTGTGTTTGGGTGAACAGGAGTGAAGGTGGCAGATCTGTGAGCTCGGGGGAGTCTGCAGGGCAAAGATGCCTGTTGTCATATCAGATCGTTCTCCGTCACATGAACAGATGCCCCCCGAGTGTGTGTGTGTGTGTGTGTGTGTGTGTGTGTGTGTGTGAGAGAGAGAGAGAGAGAGAGTCTCGACGGGAGGCGTTACCGTCCCTGTTTTCCTAAATTTCCCTCGGGACTCTGGTGCATTTCCCTGCCTGAAACCTGTTGCTCTTCACGGCTGATCACGTTTTTTTAAACCAGCGTTTATTTCCTCCAGGGATCATTTATTTTATCCTGGTTTGATTTTCTTTATTTATTTAGCATTTCCATTTTTAATTTTTCATTGAAAAATATCTCAATCTGTCTCCATCTGGCTTCCAACAAAATAAACCTTGTTGGATGATTGTAAAAAAATAAAATAAAAGAGGCGCTGTTTTTTCTTTGTAGTCCTTCGCACAGACGACAGTTTGTTCGCGGCCAGACGTCAAACTTCCAGGTGAGAAGCTCTGCTGCCGTCGGACGCGCCGAGTGAACGGCAGATACATGGAATAAAAAAAGGAAATCAACCCGAGGCCCCCGCCGTCCCTCGCTGACACGGCGGCGCCAATGACCAGTTCCCGTACCGGTTCCGACGGTGTTGGCCGGTTTATGTTGCCTTTATATATCTGTGGGGGCGTCCAAAAGGCCGAGACCGACACGCAAGCGAATGCTATAACTCAAGATCATGGGGGAAAGTTTCAGGCCTGATTCGCTACCTTGTATTGATTATCCTGTTTTGTGTGTGTGCTTGTGTGTGCACCATAACCTGACCCGCTTCGCCATGACGACGTGCCGGTTGATGTTTGATCCAACCTCTCTCTCTCTCTCTCTCTCTCTCTCTCTCTCTCTCTCTCTCTCTCTCTCACTCTCTCTCTCTCTCTCTTGCATTATGAATAGATGAGCTTTGAGGTGCTCTGGCCCTGTGAGCCACTTCCCTGGGAGGAAAATCTGTTCTGCTCTTCACGCCGAGAAATTATTCATGACCGCGGGGGGGGGTTACCCCTCCACCTCTGTAGGCGGCTCACGTAGGTACGCGTCCAGGGTGTCCGACCGTCCAGGGCGTCCGACCGTCCAGGGCCCAGACTTCATCACCGAGCGGCCCGGAGGCCCGGTCCGCCACTCTGGCCCAGCGTGTCCACGTTCCGGCAGCTGTCCGATGCCATGGTTCCCGTGGAAACTCTGAGCCCCCGCGGGGACGGGCTGCTGTGACGCCGCTCGCTCTCCCAACTTTCACGCCGGTCGGGTCGGTGCCTTTTGGTTCGTGACCCGAAAAAATTCATAATATTTTTTTTTCTGCAGCGCTCTGAGTTTCTATGACGGTTTACAGCAGACGCTGGGAAAGGGGACGTACCATGTAAAGACCCCGGGGGGGGGGGACTTTTTGCATTTACTTACATTGCTCTTTGTTGCCCCTCGGTCACATTCACATTTTCTACATTTTCTACAATTTAGTCTATTCAGCCGCTGTGAATTAACGGAGGGCTCCACCTTATAATCAGCGGTTTTCAAAGTAGCTGTCGCGGCGACGTGTCATTTCTGGCCAGATTCCCTGGCGCCACCTCGGCTCTGGAGTCGACCCCTTGTCTCGGCCGACGAGCATCTATGACTCAAGAAGCTCTTCTAAAATTTTTTCTTTGTCGTTTTCATTTTTCTTTTTCCTCCTAAACGTCAAACCGCTGCAGAGCGGCGGGGACTGTGCGTCGGGGAAAACGACGGGAGAAAACGGCAGCGCGTTCCTCGTGCAATATTCATCCGGCGCCGCGACGTAGGACTGTTTATCAGAACGTACATGAAGTGAGGAGAAAGTGAGGAAGAATCAGAAAAGTGCATTTCAGAGGGAAATGAGGGAAAATCAAAGTCGCTGCGGCAGAAGAAACCAGATCAACCACCACACGCTGTGTTTCTCCTCTTTTTTTTAATAATCCATGTTCTCTCAACGTCTTTTTTGCCTCAATTCAGCCCGTGGTCATTAATTAAAAAAAGAAGAAGAAGAAACGCAGCGGAAGGAATCTCAGAACTGAACAGGTTCAGCGAAGAAGAAAAAGAGAGAGAGACGTGAAAACTATAATGTAAAGCAGGACAAGATTCGCAGCTTTTGGGTTCTTTTGATGAGGCTGACAGAAACCACCCCCCCAGCCCCCCCCAACGGGGGAGAAGACCCCCCCAGTCTTCTTCCCCGTTTGATCTTTGCCGTTCTCCCTCCTCTCGGCTCTCGTTCTCCACAAATTACAACACGACCCAGTTTTTCTTTTCTTTTTTCCGTTGGTTTTTTTTTGTCGAGCAGACTCTGTTTCTTTCTTCGTCCGTCTGGGGGAGGACAGATAGCGCTGACTCTCAGCCTCCTGTGGGGGGGGCCTATACAGTGTATGTAGGAAGACCTTGCTGCTCCCTGGATGCCCTGAGAAAAGACTTTTTTTTTAAACTGCAGCATCCACACATTCACTGTTGAGAACACGTTGCATCATTTAGCCCTGAAAGGCAAGGGGGGGTGAAATGTGTGTGTGTGTGTGTGTGGGGGGGGGGGGGTAAGAAGCTCAAGAAGTCTGGTCTTAAATAAAGTTTTTTTAAAGCGACGCCGCTCTCCTATGATCACGTCCCTCAGGAGCCTGACCACCATCTGGTCTCTTGCTCCTCGACCTCCTGCCACGGCCCCTGCTCTCCTCCCCCCAACCCCCCCCCCCCCCCCACGCCTCCTGCTCCCTGTCTCCATCACGAGCATTGTTACCAGGGCCCCATGCTGGGCCTCCTGCGCAAGAGGGAGGCGTGAGGAGGAGGAGGAGGAGGAGGGAGGCGCCAGCCGGGGCCGTCCAGATGAAGATGGAGATGGAGCGGGTGAGGAGTGAAGGAGATGTTGTCGGGGGGGGGGGTCCTCTCGGCTCTGACTCGGCTCTGACTCGTTTGTGAGGAGGAACGACTGCAGCGCCCTCGGCCGAGACCAGCGGCAGCGGCGGAGGTGGGACCTTGTGAAGGCGGCGCCTCGTGGCCGCTGCCGCTTCCAGCTTCCTGAACAGGTGAATGTGGCAGCGGTGTAAAAGTGCCTCGAGTGGTCGATAAGACCAGAAATGACCGTGTTAGTAAAGTCCGTTTACCGTCTTGACTCGATCCCGAACTGCATGCGCCGCGTCGACGGGCGTTCTCCTTATTCTGTCCGCCGACGCGGCTACTTGGTTCGACGCGCCGATTTCAACAGCTCTGAAAAAATCCCGGCCTCAAGACGATGACAGACTGGAATCATCGTCTCTCCGGGACAGTCTCAACACAAACCGAACATTAGGACCTCGGGGACCGTCGGGTTCGACCGCATCAGTTTCAGCTTGGGTTCCTAATAAAAAAAAAAAATATATATATATATATATATATATATATATATATATATATATAATTTTCTGCCTCCCGCATCCTCCTGGGGGCTGTGGGGGAAACGAGACTCAGCGGCCGGGGGGGGGGGGGGGGGGGCACAGGGAAATAATTGGCACTTCTTTTGAAAGGTTGAAAATGTGAGACCTTTTTTTGCATCGGTCCCCGAAGATTTAATCTGTGTCCATCGGAGTCGGATGGATGCGACAGGGGACCCCCACCCGCCAAAACGCGGAACTTTAAGATAAAGTGTCCATTGGAAACCAGCGGCGGCGGCGGGGGGGGGGGGGCAGGGGAACAGAAGTTAGCATTTTTAGAAACCGTCGTCGCCGTCGGAGCCTTTCGAGAAACTTATCCGGCGCCCAGCATAAAACGTCCGCGAGCAATTATGGTGGGAAGATGTGGACACGGGGGGGTCGTTGGCTAATGACGAGGTAAATGGCAGCACGAAAAGGTCAAACAATTCGGATTTACAGTCATTACCATGCAGGTCGGTGGATTCCCATGAGTTCGGACCGAGGTTTTAATTTAAACTTTACCCGCAAAGCTAAATGCCAGGCTCACATTTTACACACCAATCAGCCGCGTTGGAAATGTGACATATGAGTCATTGTCTCTTGACCTTTTTCTGACACGTTGGCCCCATTTTAGGCCTCAAATTCTATAATCTACCGCAATTTTTCCAGCTGGGTTTTTAGCCCCGGATTAGGAATTTACACCCTCTGATTGAGTTTAATGCACCAAGGTAAAAAAACGGACCGAAGCTCAGTGACCAAAGACTGAAACATAAACTAAAACTTTACAACCCTGAGTGTCTTTTGATCAACAACAACCTCTAACCACCGACGTCTGGCATCGTACATTTCCCCTTTTCCTCTAAGATGGAAGCAAAACGGACAGAAAAGCGAAGGACGTCTAGTGACTGAGGACGAAGTACTTTCCACTACTATAGAGGAGAAGAAGAAGAAGTGAGGCCGACAGCTGGCGGAATCACCCGGCGCCAGCGGTGTTTTCATAAATGTGACAGCGTGATACTGGAGTGAAATACCGCCTGAAGCTGCCGCCGCCGCCACCAAACTCGAGCCTCACAGTCGGTTTTCATTAGAACCATCTGCCGGGCCGTCGGCGCTACCGGCAGCGTGACGACCCGCGGCGCTCGGCCGTTCATCACGGCCGACACACACGTTAGCGCCTCAAATATGGCAGCGAGGGTGGTGAGCGCCGTACCTACCGCGCATCGGAACGTTAGCGTTGTCACCGTGAGCGTTTTAGCATGACGATGTTGGAATTTAGCGTGAGCGACCCCCCCGCGGAGCGGCAGCGGGTGCAGCTGTGGACTTTTGGTCTCCATGGAAACGCCTTTTTAATGGAGGCTTTGAACGAAGCGGAGCAGAAACTGGGGCACAACTTTTATGATTTGCGTAGAATTTACCGCATTTTGCTCATTTCCTGTCCCTTGTTTGATGTTTGATAGAAGTTTGAATTCTCAGCTACAGCAAAACGCTTTCATTCCATTTCATTGTATCTCAGTCCCACGGTCGTCCGCAGTCACACACACACATAAACACACATTGTTCACTTTCTTTCTCTTCCACCCGCGAACACACACACACACACACACACACCACACTCCCACGGTTGCCTGTGTAACTGAATATTTCATGAAAGTGTCAGAGCAGCTTAACGTATTCAGTCGAGACGCCGTTCGCTCGGCGCTGCTGATGGAATATTTATACCAGGGGAAGGAGGCGGCTGCCGCGGCGACAGCTCGGCCTTTGAAGTCGTCCCCTCCTCTCGCAGAGCAGACGGGTGTGGAGAGAGCGACGGGCTCCGCGGCGCCGCCGTGGCCGCTGCTCGTCGCTCGTCGCTAATTGATTGCTCTCCGCTGCGGCGCCCTGACGTGCTGTTGTCGCCGTGGGGATCGATGTGGGAGCGGCGGCGCTGCTGAATCAGGGTTTCGGGCCTGATGCGGGGCAGGTCGCCGCGGCTGCAGGTGCTGGGGAGCCGCACCTGTTGGCAGCTTTCGGCATCCGATGAGGAATTATGGTGATTTTCAGGCGATGTCTGTCACCACAGGTGTTTCTGCTAATTTACCGAATGTAGTTGATCATTTTTTGAGTTTAATTTTTTTCCCCTTTACCAAACTAAATGAATGATCACGGACCTTATTAAAGGGCCCTGTGGACTCTACAGTGAAATGACCTGTTTGTGTCCATGAGGCCGAACGAATGTTCCCCTTCATCCTCTACATCCATGTTCACCCACTACCCGCTTCCTCGCCCCCGGTGGAACCGCGTGGAACCGCGTGGAACCATCGGCAGAGCTGTCCTATGGCTTCCCCTGCGCGTGTGTCCGGCTTGTTTCTGCGTCGAACCGTCACCGTAGCCTGACATTAAACTCCCAGAAATTTTAACTACGCGTCGTGGTGGATGCAGACCGACAAGAACTGCGATTGGTTGCCTCTGTGGCGTCGCATTTCCTGCTCCTCCTCCTTCGCCGCCATCATACACACTG
Source organism: Istiophorus platypterus (assembly GCA_016859345.1). Classification (NCBI taxonomy): domain Eukaryota; kingdom Metazoa; phylum Chordata; class Actinopteri; order Istiophoriformes; family Istiophoridae; genus Istiophorus; species Istiophorus platypterus. Next base: position 27,192,891 of record CM029123.1, read on the forward strand.
TCTCAACGTAGCAGTAAATTCAGGAAAAACGAAAACTGCTGTTCAGTATCCATCAGCTCCGACTCCGTCGGGATCAGCTCGGTTTTGGTCGCCGTCGTTTCGAAGTGACGCCGACAAACTGGTGGAAAACGACAGCGGAGGATAATAGATAAACGCTCACGACGGCGTGGGCTCGACGCAGGAGCAGCTTTAGTTCATTGTAATTACAGGCGGTGGAAGGTGAGATTATTAAATCCCTGACATCAGATGCGTTGAATATTTGTAGGTCCGGAAAAAAACAATGACTTAGTTCATAGAATGTGTTTTCCCTCCTGGAGACCCCCCCCCCCCCCCCCCGCCAGCGCTGTTTAATCTTCACATATATCACAGCGAAGAAAAGTTTTCCAGGTCACGTTTTCTTTCTTTCTTTTTCCCTCCTGCATTATTCGTAGACGTTTCTATTGCTGCCGGAAGCACAGACTCGCTGCAGCCGACAACTTTTGATGCTTTGCTCTGGCTGGAGTTCAAGGGATCAGTGGAAATCTGAGGAGAAGGAAAAAATAGAGAAGAAAAACACAAAAGGAGGAAAAGAAACTCGCAGGGTTGTGTACAGGCATCCACATCCTCCCTGCTCTGCTTTCCTATGGGAGTTAAAAGTAAAATAACACAGCGCCACACACACCCCTGCTTCCCTCTGCCTCACGTTCGCCCTGTAACCCGGTTTTCTCTGTAGTCGCGGCTGGTGTCGACATCTGAGGCGCAGAAGAAAGAGAATGTGAAATTCTGCTCTGAGATCTCAGCTGGAAAACGAACCGGCGAGGAAAGAACGAGACGCCGCTGGAAGTAAACCGCAAATCCAGCCGCCGAACCTTTCACGCGTGGCTCCGTGTCGAACGGCTCGCGCTCGTTTGGTGCCGACGTAGGCGAGGTAATGGCCGGACGGATCGGCCGGACCGGGCCGGACCAGACCGGATCCCGGATCCTGGATCCAGCATCCAGCCACGTCACGTGAGCGAAAGAGCGCGAGCCCAACCCTTAATATATCCTACTACTGTTGGTTCTGGTCTCCGGCGGTGTTGGGTGCGGACTCGCCAAAACTTGACCAGTTTCTTCATCCCTGAAAAAAAAGCCTGTTTCATATGAAATTTACATGATTTTTCATGAGAACCAGAGGATCCGAGGTTCCTCCTGGTTCTGGAGCCCGACACGCCGACGGGCGGCCGGGGTGAAGCCTTTCGAACGGGCGCCGCATCGCGTCGCGGGGGGGGTCTCGCTTCGACGCCACCTGGTTTACCGCGGTCTTCCCTGGACCAGGACCCAGAGCGCTGCCGTGGCTCCTCCGAGTCTGTTGCTCACACTGTGCGAATAATACGATACATGTATTATGCATTGTATTATTCGCACATATATCATCATGTTATTACATTATTCACACGGTTATATATATGTCTTAATAATATAACACATGTATGATGCATGATATCGTTCACACTTACATCTCTATACCTATATTTATATTATGTATAAAGTCTTTCTACTTCATCTTGACACTTAACAGGTCACTTTATTTCCTTAATGAGGCTTTTGAAGCGGCACTGTTGAACCATTATTTTCCCAGCTATTTTCCCATATATATATATATATATATATATATATATATATATATGATAGAAAGTGTCGTGATGTATATAACGCATGTGACTTTTCAATTAATTTTATTTTCCTTCTCTTTGCTGCCATTACATGTGATTTTTTTTCCCACCTGGGGATAAATAACATCTTAACTTATTCGATCTAACCTCCCCCATTAAAACGCGTGGAGCCCGGACCCCTCCCTACCGGTCTGACGGTTAAATATGAAAGTCCTTCACCGCGCTTTATACGAAATGAGAAACGACCCTAATTCATTTCAGCCCCGACGTCGTCATTTGTAAACCCGATTACAGCGCTGGTGTCATTTTAATTTTTTATTTTCCCAAATTACCTGAGTTTTCCCGCACAGAACGTAATTAGGTGGCGTGAGAGCGCGCAACACCAGAGGGTTTTGGTTTTTTTTAGCGGGACGTTATTTATGACGGCCTGTGTCAAATTCATCGCTCAGCTAACTCGCCCCATGTTTCGGCGTAAATCAGAATTAATTGCCTTGGTGGGTGGCGGTGGGTGGCGGTGGGCGGGCGGGGCAGGGGAGCCAAGACGTGGCCGCTGATTTCATTTCAGCGGAGCTCTAACGTGATTTTTAGACGCCTCCCGCAGCGCCACACCTGATGCAAGCGGAACAATAAAAACGCAGCGCGTCAGAGATGCGGGTTTTTCTTTTTTTGTTTGTTTTTTAACTGCATTAACGCAGCTGCAGCTCAGCCGGTTATGACCCCCCCCCCCCCCCCCGCTCTGTCGGCAGGTCTCCGAGGTGATGTGGCGTCCGCTCGCACGCCGTAGTCGACCGGTTTGTCATTTCTGTCATTTAATTGTTAATCCACCGCCACTGGGCCGCGTTTCACGCGCAGGTTTTGTGGACGTTATCTTTCCTTCCAGTTTCCTTTATGTACAAACAGAAAAAAAATGCAGAAAAAATAAAGTAAATAAGAAAATGATCTTTGCAGATATTTAACAATGAGAACGGACAACCTCTTTGTCCGGGATGTTTCATGGGGAGAGATAAAGTCGCAGCAGGGGACAAAGGGGAGACGGAGGACGGAGCAGCCGTCGGAGAAAAGTGAGGACAACCTCTGTACATATCTGTACTGCATCAGCCCCCCGGGTTCACCTGTGATAAATCTGCTCGCTTCCCTCCCTAATGACGTCCTACTGATCTGCATTGCCGCGGAGGCCGTGGAAACCGCGGAGGCCGTGGAAACCGTGGCTGCCGCCTGCATCCGGTCATTTCCTCTAATACGCCGTATTAATATACACGAGCAGATCTTATTCATATCCACCGAACCGGCTGCTGGAGGGAGCGAGTGCAGAAACCGGTAACAAATGGCTGCATTTTATGTAATTTATGCTGATTAATTATACCAAAATATTGGAATTTACTCCAGACATGAAGCCTAAAGACCTTTGGATAAAACTCCAGGGAAAACGATATGAAAAAATTAATAACTTTGTCACTAATTTGTAAAAAAACCAAAAAGCATAATTAGGATCATTGATGCCTCCTGCTCAGTACGGTACATTATTTAAAGTCCGCAGACCCACATCAGACCATGTGGATTCCTGCAGAATCAGAAGCAGGATCAGGGATCCTGACATCATAGAACCTGGTTCTGACATCATAGAACCTGGTTCCGAAATCAGAGACTCTGGTTCTGACATCATTAACCTGGTTCTGACATCAGAGACCCTGGTTCTGACATTATAGACTCTGGTTCTGACATCACAGAACCTGATCCTGACATCATAGAACCTGCTTCTGACATCAGAGACCCTGGTTCTGGCATCATAGAACCTGGTTCTGGCATCGTAGACCCTGGTTCTGACATCATTAACCTGGTTCTGACATCATAGATCCTGGTTCTGACATCATAGACCCTGGTTCTGACATCATTAACCTGGTTCTGACATCAGAGACCCTGGTTCTGATATCATAGAACCTGGTTCTGACATCATAGACCCTTGTTCTGACATCATTAACCTGGTTCTGACATCATAGATCCTGGTTCTGACATCAGAGACCCTGGTTCTGACATTATAGACTCTGGTTCTGACATCACAGAATCTGATTCTGACATCATAGAACCTGGTTCTGACATCAGAGACCCTGGTTCTGACATCATAGAACCTGGTTCTGGCATCATAGACCCTTGTTCTGACATCATTAACCTGGTTCTGACATCATAGATCCTGGTTCTGACATCATAGAACCTGATCCTGATATCATAAAACCTGGTTCTGGCATCATAGACTCTGGTTCTGACATCATAGATCCTGGTTCTGACATCATAGACCCTGGTTCTGACATCATTAACCTGGTTCCGACATCATAGAACCTGGTTCTGACATCAGAGACTCTGGTTCTGACATCATTAACCTGGTTCTGACATCTGAGACCATGGTTCTGACATTATAGACTGTGGTTCTGACATCACAGAACCTGATCCTGACATCATAGATCCTGGTTCTGACATCATAGACCCTGGTTCTGGCATCGTAGACCCTGGTTCTGGCATTACAGAACCTGGTTCTGACATCGTAGAACCTGGTACTGAATGTGGGTTTCTGTTCACCGCAGAGATCCCAGTCCGCGTGAACATGTTGCGTCTGACGTCACTGTAAACTCTGTCTGGATTAAACCAGAACCAGGATCCTTTCTTGACCCGGAACCAGGCTCCTTGAGAGTCTGAACAGAACCCAGAGCCGTCTAATGACGGTTCCCTTGTGGCGACGTTCTGTTGGTGACGTTCCGTCCTGTGGTGCCACGTGTCGGTGTTGAGGCCTTTGTGGACGTCGGAGCGAAAACCCAGTGAACGAGGCCACTGTGGTGTAAACACACTGGGGTGTGTGTGTCTCTGAGTGTGTTTCTCTGAGTGTGTGTCTCTGAGTGTGTTTCTCTGAGTGTGTGTGTGTGTGTGTGTGTGTGTGTGTCTCTGAGTGTGTGTCTCTGAGTGTGTTTCTCTGAGTGTGTATCTCTGAGTGTGTGTCTCTGAGTGTGTTTCTCTGAGTGTGTGAGTGTGTGTCTCTGTGTGTGTCTCTGAGTGTGTCTCTCTGAGTGTGTGTCTGAGTGTGTGTCTCTGAGTGTGTTTCTCTGAGTGTGTGTCTCTGAGTGTGTGTCTCTGAGTGTGTTTCTCTGAGTGTGTGTCTCTGAGTGTGTGTGTCTCTGAGTGTGTGTGTGTGCGTCCACTCTCCGTCCATGTCGGAGCTTCCTGATCTTAACCAGACATCGAGTGGAGGTGGAGGATCAGAGCGGCTCATTAAAACTCTGTGTAACAGTCACACGGGATGTTGACGTTTCTTCTTTCAGCTCATAAACGGCGACTCTCTGTTTTAATTGGCGCCGTGGAGGCTCGTAAACCAAATTATAGGCAGAGCAGGAGGCCGAGGAAGGTACGAGCGGCTGAGCGGCGACCTGCGGCGACGTGGCGACCCACGGCGATCCGGCGATCGGCGGCGTTTCCAGCCATTTATCCTGAGGTTTATGGATCAAAACGGGCCTCGTGTCCTGTGACAGGCGCAACGATCGAATAAATGGATCTCGAGAAAATGGGCTCAGCCGCCGCCCGAGTCCAATCTCCGCCACGCTTTCCGCCACGTCCTGCACGCGGTTATGTCTTAGCCGCCGTCCGCACCCGTCCGGTTCCTCCTCAAGTAGGTGAAGAGGAGGAGGGACAGAGGGAGGAGGGAGGAAACCCTCAGGTAGGAGAGGAGGAAGAGCGACGGGAGCTGAAAGAGGAAGAAGAGAGAGACGAAGGGGAGGATTCCTCAGGATGTGATGTGGAGAAGCAACGCCGACCGGAGCTCTTTCATCCTGAAACGGAGCCAGGATCACGGGGGGGGGGGGCTCTGATGCTCAAAATAACAACGTCAGAGAAAAACATTTTCCCACATCCGAGAGATAAAAACATCCAGAAAAGGCACTCAAAAGTATGTGGACACCCAAACATTGACCCCATAAATATCTGTTGACACGCAGCCAGTTATGTCCTGGCCGAGCCGGCGGCTCACGGGTCCGGCCTAAATGTGCTGGACGGGGTTGGGCCGGGGGTCGGGGGGGGGGGCGGTCAGGTTCCTCCACGCCGACCCGGAAGAACCGTTTCATTATGGAGCCGGTTCTGACCCCGGCGGCCGTCGTCTCGCTGCAACAAGACAAGACAAAGACACTAATGTCCAAAATATCATATGTAGCATGAGACACATGTAGCACAGTATGACGTGTGTGACTGTATTTACAATATATGTACGTATGTATGTATATGTAAAGTTCATATGTAAATGTATAAATATATATATATGTATGCATATATATATATATATATATATATATATATATATATATATATATATATATATATGTATATATATATGCATACATGCATTCATGTATGATGTTTTCTATTCTATTATAATATATAATCTATTACATACTTGCTTTTTCAACAACAGCTTTTACTCATTCATGCATTTAAAGCATTTAAACTTGAACTTAAACATAGATCATAGCTGACACATTGAATGACTGTCAGAGGCAACAGGAAAGGGAGTAAAAAAAAAACGGGTGAAATGAGAGCGGGGGGGTGGGGGGGGGCAGAGCTATTAGTCAAACTCATCCCCATTTGATTCATATTTAATTGTATTTTAATACACAGCCAGCGAAGCATCAAATGAGCTGAGAGATGATTATTAGGGACGTGGAGCTGTGGACGCTTAAATGCCGTCTCTCCACTTCCAAGTGTGACGTTCCCGGATTAGCCCGGCAACACGTCGTACGGCTTTAATGGCGCCGTGTGTCGGTGTAGTTTGACTGTTTCGATGTGTGAATAGCTGCAAATGGCTGCGGCGGATTAAAAAGAAAAACAAAATCGGTAAAGCTGCAGCGAAACATCTCTGACATGGTTGCGTTGTTCCGGAAAAACGATGGAGGCCTGAGTGTCGGGAGGGAAAAATAAAAACACGAAACAGCCGAACTTCCGATGGTTAAATCCCTCAAACGCCTCATTCACCGCGAAAGGTAAAGATGCGTCGGTGCACGGCGCCGCACGGGAGGGGAGAGGTGTGTCGGCGAGTCCGTGAAGGGCGATCAGAGATGCAAAATGAACAAAAAGAGACGCAAAGCGACAAAGATGGGGAGTGAGACGCGACGCGTCCATGAAAACGACCTCGGTTCGCCGCACGGCGCCAGCCGATGCAGCCGGTCAGCCGCCGCCGGCCCGTCGCCGTGCCATCTTTTCCACCGCACTACGTCAACATCCGCAACAACACGGGCTCCCTGCGTCACGCCGGCGGGGGGGGCATGGAAAAGAGGGGGCGGCTGAACGGCTCCATATCGCCCATGAAGCTTCAATGAACCTGATGTGGTTTCACCTGTCAGATTAGAGCCGCTGGCGTGGGGGGTGGTGGTGGGGGGGGGCTCATATAGAGCGAGATCTTACAGTGTCACAGCTAATTTACTGTTATTTCAAGTCAAGAGAGCTGCTGTCTGAAGAGTGTGAAATATGGATGGTATGTACATACCCAGTGTGTTCTCCCCCACTAATTACACGGTGTACATACCTCTCTGCTCCGAGCAGCCAAACACTTCTCCCGCCGCCTCGGGCCCCCACCGCCACCACCCCCCCACTTTGTTGCGGAGATAAGAGCTTCGGCTCGGCTGCCGTTTCTCTAAGTGCATCCCCTGTTATCGTTCTGTTCCATATGTACGCGCTGTTTACTCTGCCACACATGCGGCGCGAATGTGAAATATCCTCCCGCCATCACTGTAAGAATATTCCAGACATTAATGCGTTCCCTCTTTATTTACTTTCCTCTCGACAAGCTGAAATTAAGGTCAGCGGCTCTGACAGCCCTGTGATTCAGGAAGAAAGGCCGTGAGTGTGTGTGTGTGTGTGTGTGTGTAAATCTTTGTGTGTTTGTGTTTATGCAAAAAACTGTAGCGAGAACAGAAGGAGCAGGTAGGAAACATGTCGGCTTTAATTCAAAGCAGATCACAACACTTGGTTGAAGGAGATTTTTCAAACCGGAATATGGATTTTTTTTTAAATTATGTTTATAAGTATTATTTATCTTTAATTAACATTTAGGGAGCGAGGAGGGACGGACGAATGAACAGAACAAGGAAACAAAGGAGGAGGAAAAGACAAAGGGAACAGGAAAGAAAGAACGAGGAGAGGAAAGATTGGCTAGGAGAGGAACTAAGGAACCGAGGCCCCGATGACATAATGAAAACTACCTGTGTTGTTTTGAAAGAGCAACGGCCAATAGAAAAGCTCCAACGCTCAACGCCACCGACCAATGACGTAACTTCATCACTCACTCATTTGTGCTTCTGGGGCTAAAAAGAAGGGAGGAGAGAAAAGATGATGGAAAAACATGGAGAAAACTGGAGAGAAAGAAGAAAAGAGGGAAAAGGAGGAAAGAAAATCAAGAATCAACATCACCCAGCGAGTCTCCTGGTTTTGGTTGGTGGGGGCTTGCTGGTGGTCTCCGATCCAGGCGTCCCCATGGGAAAATTCACGATCACATCCAATCACACGGCACGCAGCTCTCATGAAGAAGATTCAAAGAGTCAAAGAGTCGCAGAGTCAAAGAGTCGCAGAGTCACAGAGTCAAAGAGTCGCAGAGTCAAAGAGTCGCAGAGTCAAAGAGTCAGAGTCAAAGAGTGGAAGACTCGCAGAGTCAAAGAGTCAAAGAGTCGCAGAGTCAAAGAGTCGCAGAGCCACAAAGTCAGAGTCAAAGAGTCACAGAGTCAAGGAGTCGCAGAGTCAAAGAGTCAAAGAGTCGAAGAGTCGAAGAGTCAGAGTCGAAGAGTCGCAGATCTTTTGGCCGACAGGAAGAGGGAACGGGTGGCAGCCGGGCGTGTGAACGGGCGGCGGCCGGGCGAGCAGAGGCGGACGGTCCGAGGACATCTGGTGGCCAGCCGGAGCGCTGCAGGTCCGGGGAGATGACAGGACGTGGGAGGGGCACGACCCGGGTTCTTCAGGTGAGTTTACCTCAACCCTTAAGATCAAGTTTAGGCTTATTCGTCAGGACCGGAGAATGAAAGAGACAAACACAGAACGAAATATTAAAACTATGGAGACAAAAACAGCGAAGACTACCTGCACTTCAACGAGCTCTGATCTGGGACATAAATTTATTCATGCGCGCCTGTATATTCATTCATGTGCATCCGTTTAAATATTCATGTGCGTTCGTATATTCATTTATTTATGTCTGCAGACAAATGATAGAAAAGCCTGAAGTTACGCGGAGGGCAGATTCTATCCGGAGTCACTTCCAGGTCAAACGTTTCTCTTCATAACCGACATCGGGCAGTTTGAGGAAAGACGCGTTTTTTAAAAATGTTTTTTTTCCTCACGTTTCTGCCTGAGCTTCCTCTTAAATCTCGGCTCTGCTTAATCGCAGCTCAAATCAAAGTCCTGTGCTCATTAGTTTTGTGCTTTTAATAATCCTGTGTTTAACGAACTTTTACAAAAAAAAACCAAACCTTCAAATGCTCTTTAATATTCAGGAAAAGGCCCCCTGCGTGTGTGTGTGTGTGTGAAGCATAGAGAGAGGACAGGGGCGAGCGACATGATGAAAGAACAGCAGGGGGGTGAAAAAGAAGATCAGGGAGATGATAAGAGCTTTTGTCGTGAGTGAATGTGTGTGTGTGTGTTTGTGAGCGTGTATGTATGTGTATGTCAGTGTGTGTGTGTGTGTGTGTGTGTGTGTGATGACACTCGGCATCAGGCAACAGTGCTGGGAGTCTCTGTAGCTGCTCATAATGAGCACAAGGGCACAGTGTGTGTATATGTGTTAATGTCAGTCATTTCAGTGTGTGTGTGTGTGTGTGTGTGTGTGTGTGTCGCTCTAAAAGAAAATGTCCTCTCTGTTCTACTACGCAATGTGACCAAAAGTAAGCGGACGCCCCGATTTTTGCACAGGGGCTGTGACTGTTGATCGTGTGGTTCAGAAACCGACCAACCCGTCAGCTGGATCTGGTCTCTGAGTCCACCTGGTGAATCCACCACGCCTGCTTCTTTCAGCTCCGGCTTTGGTCTCCACCACCAAATCTCTGGCTCTTTAGCTGATAAACGCTCCACCATGTTCGACAGCTGCTCTCTGACTGGGTCCGTTTGCTGTTTGTTGCTGAGCAATGAATGAATAATAATAGATAACCGATAATATTTATTATTGCGACAGGCGACTGTGTCCAGCTTTCATACGACGTCGCAAATTCAGGAAATTCATTCAAAATCGTTTTCAAACAATAACTCAAAGAAAGAAAAAGTTCAAAAAACCTGATTGATGTAGAAATATTTCTGTCCAGGATTTTCTCTCATTTATGAACAAAATCCAACGACCTGCTCCTCTCATGCACATCAGAAGGAAAAATAAGATATTCTCTCCTAATAAGTAAAGTAATTATGTAATCTATGTAAATCCAGCGAACTCAGGCTTTTCACACTGCTTGTGAAAACTCTACGCATTAATTCAGCGGGCCTTCGTACCGTGGGCACCGCGCGGCGAGGAATACCTGAATCCCTTAGCGCTACGGCGCCAGGACCGCGTCCTAGTTCGGTTCTGCATCGGAGGACCGAGCCTGTCCAGGCGGGTCCACGGGGCCTTTGCCCCATAAGGCGAAGTGTCGGTTCGTGTAATGCGAAACGTGAAGCACGAAAGGCGAAAGGGCTGACGCAGGATTCTAATAAAGTCAGTGCGTCTCTTCACGTCTCCTGATTGTGTCGGCGACTCGTCTTATAGGTAATTTTCTTATTTCTGTTTTTAAAATGGCTCATTTCCTTGCTTCCAACATTTTAACCAACATGTGATTCAAAAAAATAATAAAAAAATTCATCACGTTTGGTTTCAAAGTCAAACTCACAGCGTGGGTTTGGGCTGGTTCTGTCCTTTCTTTAACCCGCTGGAACAATGACCTGATTGTGGCGCACGCACACACACACACACACACACACACACACACACACACACACACACACACACACACACACATGCACACACTCGGGCGCGTGCGCGCGAGCTCGTGGCATAAGGCTGAGGATAATCTTCGGATAGCCGTCCATTACACTAACCGCTCCCTCTAATCTTCCTTGTTGGCTTAGTAACGGAGATCACTGCTCTAATCTTAATATTAACGTCCTCTCGCTTCCCAGAATCCGTAGCTTTTTGTTTTTTTTGTTTTTTCCTTGTTAAAACTGTCTCTAAACGAAGTCCTCCGTGAACTTTCTTTGCCCCCGGATTCGTCCCCTCAGGCTAAGCGCCCATGTAGCGTCACATGTAGCCTGACGTGAAGACCTGCAGGCAGAACTGAGGGCTGAAAAACGTGCGTTAATAATTCAGCATTTTCAAAGCGTTTTTGTCTTTTTTTCTTTGATTGCTGTTTTTATGGAAAGTGCAAAACATTTTCATAACCATGTTGTGTTTGCTAAGTTAACACAAATATAAATAAATCAGCAAACAGCATCACTTAGTTTTCTTTTTTGCAGAAAGTCTGAATCTCATCAGAAGCTACTTCACAAGATAAGTCATCGATTGAAACCACTAATTACAAGAAATTAAAATTTAGATATGCAAAAACATAATTAAACTTAACAACTTTGAACTATGGTAACTTGAACTAAATGGCACTTACATTCAGTTGTTTTATATTTTTCACAGTACATATAATAATTTAAGCATCAATACAATAGTTGCTAGTTCGGAGGAGACGCTTGGACTCTCGGCTGTTGTCCTGATCTTCCTCCTCCATTTTCACGACTCTTGATGATAAATATTTGAAATCATTTACATCCTGTTGCCTATGTCGTATACGTTTCTGTTGTGTTCTGTGCGTCTGGACGTAAGCTTCTGACTTCATTTATTTAGTGACCGATGTTGTAATGGTCTTTGTTTTTTTTCTCTTCATCCCTTTTTTCGGTTTGTGGCTCATATAAACAGATGATCTACGACTGAAACTTTACCTTGTTAAACAGTGTGAGAGGCTTCACTTCCTTTTGTTTAGAAACGACACAAATCCGGGTAAAATGACAAAGAAAAATCAAAAGATAAATCAAGTGTAATCAGATTTGGAACTGAAACTCTCCCTCATCCTCTCCGCTCCTCTCCATCCTCCTCCTCCTCCTCCTCCATCGCCCTCATCCTCCTTCTCCTCCATCGCCCTCATTCTCTCCGCTCCTTTCTGTCCTCCTCCTCCTCCTCCTCCTCCATCGCCCTCATCCTCTCCGCTCCTCTCCATCCTCCTCATGCTCCTCCTTCCAGCTCCGCGTCCGTCTCCTCCTGCCTGGAATCTGCACCGATCCCGAGCGGCGCCCTCCGCTCGCGTTTCCCCTTCAGCTCCTCAGGTGGTGGACTCTCTCGTCAGCCGTCGCTTTTCCCTCCAAATTGAGATCTGGCGCCGTCAGATCAGGCGTCTTCACGCCTCTGGGACCTCACACGATCTGCTGCATATTTTTATATGTAATATCAAACATATGAATGTGTATATATATATATATCTACTTAACACATACATCGGGTTTGCTCCAGCCTGAGGGCGTGTGAAGTTCCTGCGTGCCTGATATAAGTGGGTCACCTGGAGACGGCGACGATGTGAGGGGACGTTTACCTGCAGCCTAATCTCGGGTCACAGGCATGGATTATGTGAGCGCGAGTGCGGGCGCCGCCACTCTCTGGAGTCTGAGCAGATATCTGGTTTCATTTCAGTCACTTTCCTTTGGATAAAAAATGCCACGAGAGGCTCCTGTTTCTCCATTTTCTTCCTTTGACACCTGAATTTAGACCTTTTTGATTCTGAAATAAATTTAAGCGTCTCGGGATTCACCGCCGGTGAGCCGGCGTTAAGTCCCAGACCAGGACCGGGTGATGTAAAATGTAAAACCAGTCCCATATGCCCCGTCTCTCAGAACAAGAGCGGCGCGGATGAGAGACTGGGAGGCAGCGGCGTTTTTACCACCATGTTGTCAAACTGTCAGCTGACAGTTCAGGGGAAGCACTATATTTATTATTAAAAAGAAAAAGACCCCCCCCGAACACACAAACACACACACACACACACACACACACACACACACACACACACACACACACACATTCCTCTGCTGATCCAGTCGGGGGAATATCTGTCACAGAGAGTGTGACATGACAGTTTCAACTGACAGGAAACTGAAGCGACCTGATTTCCATTGTGTGTTTGCATCTAGAACCAGATAAAACCTGATCTCGGCTCCACTGTGTGTTGGAAAATAGGAGAAAGCTTTAAAGTCAGTGCCTTTTGGAAACAGTTGTTTTAAGGAATAGTTTAATATTTTTGGAAAGAGGCCTCATTAATTTATGTACCAGACGAAGATGAGACGATTTACATTGTACCAGTAGGTGTGTGTGTGTGGGTGAGTATCACAGCCAGATGTATCTGATTCCTCTGAGCCATTGAATCTTTAATATGAACACACACACACACACCATCCTGCTGCCCTAAATAATAACTACAGAACAAAATGTGTATTAATCCGCCGCTGGAAATAGTAACCAACATTGTCGCTATTTCTTCCTGTTTTAATAAAGTTCGGTAAAAACTACAATGACCATCTGTTTAGAGAAATTGCTGATTCGTTTTTAATGTTTTAAAATAAACCATATATTTGTGAGATATTTTTGGAGATTATTATTTTATGTCAGAACCAGTAGCTTGTTCCTAAAAAAAAAAAATCAAAATTCTCATAAAGAACTTGTTGCTGCTTTTGGTCTTTTCATTGGATCTGTTGACAATACTAAAAAAATAAATAAATAATAATAATAATTTAAATACACAATATCACCAGATCTATCCTTCATGTACAGAGCTGCAGTTAGGATGTGGATGTGAAACAGTTAGCCTAGCTTAGCATAAAGACTGTGGCTCCGTCTCATCGTCTCATTTTACACAATGCATCTTTTTTTGTTTAATCCATAAATGTACAGGAACGTAAAATGTATTATACGTGGTTTTCGGGGGGAGTTACACGCCGGAACTAATTCTTGATCAACTGCGGAATATCCATCCGCCCGGGGCCTCTGTGCTACAGTGCCTTGTAGAGCGTTGGCGGTCAGATATGTTCTATGGACATGGGTTTTTGCCCTTCGCCGCAGCATCCGTACGAGCATCCGTCGGCCCCGAACCTGGAAAACCTCACCATCACTGTGACGGCAAAAAAAAAAGCAACAGGTGAATGAAGGTTGAAGCTTTGGTTTTTTTTTTTATTCCATGGTTCGAATAAAACTCCTCTCAGATGCGGCTCCTTCATGACTGGGTTTCACTCAAGATCAGGAATTATGTCCCAGATTGTGCCGACCCCCCCCCCCCCCCCCGTGTACTCAGCCCAGCTGTTTGCCTCTGACAGTCAGCTACCAGTCCGAGTTTCCTCCCGTTCAGCTCCACATCTGGATCATAGGATCATGCGATTACAACCGTGGGTTTGTCTGCAGCCGGTTTACAACCAGCAATGTGTTCGATGCACCACAGGATGTACCTCAGTCCTCCCGACGCACAATGTTATCACAGTGCATAGGAATAAGGGAGAAAAACTACAAACAGAATAGGTATAGGACGGGATCATTCTTCAGTAATGTGTGTACCAGCATATAAGACGTGTCCCTGTGTGCCAGTAATTAAACCTGTGCTTTACTTGGACACGGACTCCTGTGCAATTTACACCAAATCCCGCGGATCAAACTCCGTAATCCTCCAGCTGTTTCGTCTCGCGCTGCGACCAAAACTCGCCTCCAGGTTTTTTATTTTCTTTTTTATCCCCAAACCAGGTGTTTGTTTGTTATTTTTTCCTGTGCATTTACATCCTGGCCGTCTCCAGTTCCCCGCAAATTATAAAAAAAAAAAAAACAGACAAAAAAACGCATGTTTGCTTGCGATAAGGAAAACAAATGTTGCCCCGCAGTAATAAGGGGAGTAATTGAATTGACAACATGGCGGAGCCTTATCTGGCGGGTTTCTCCAGGCGTAGCGGAGGAGCGACGTGCGAGCAGGCTCATGGTGGAGGGGGATGCTCCTGGGGGCCACCAATGAGCGCTTGACCCCTGCTGCTCACTGGAGCACGTCCTAACACACAGCACAGACAAGGGTTATATAAATGAGCTGAGTCTGTGTGTGTGTGAGTGTGTGTGGACCCCCAGGGCACAGGGCCGCGTCAATGAGAAGACGTCGTTATAGCTGCCGAGCGGCGTGTCGCGGCGTGGGCTCGCCGACGCCTCCACATGCAGACGGGATCAAACCGGGGGCCGGGGGTCACGGGACCGGGCTGGAACAAGGCCACGCTGTCTCTCACACACACAAACACTATTTGAACTCTGACCGGGTCAGGTTGCCGCTGCGGTGACGGTTTGATCACTCTGCACATTCAGCTCCAGCTTAATTTCTGGCCAAGCTAATAATAGAAACTAGCAAAAGAATAAATAAATATATAAGCAAACGCGTTCTGTGTCGGAGGGAGGAGGGAGGAGGGGGCACCCCCCCCCCGTCTGACGGATTTACACGCGCCTTGGTCCCGGGTGATGAACATGGAGCAGAACGAGTTAAAAACCGCAGACGCCGCGTGTGGGGGGGGGTGCTCGTTACGTTCAGGTCCAACAAGCGCATTTCCCATAAATCAGCACAGGATTTCAACAGGGAAGTCTGCATTTTTTTAGAATAGACTGGATCGGTTCATGCATTGATTGATTGAGTCATTGACTGATTCATTGATTCATTGATTCATTCTAACTTAAGTAAATTGTCCTGAATAACATTAAAATCAGCTGTTTGCGTTAATGGAGGGTTTCACTTGATGAACAGACACCGGTAATAAAAGGAGAAGAAGAAGAAGAAGTCGAAAACGTCCCCTTTTTGTTGTTCCTTTTCAGTTGTTTATTCATCTATTTACTTAAATATTTGTATTAATTTATCTATCTTGCTGCAAACTGTTTAAAAAGGAGTATTGTAAAAAAAGAGTAGCCTAAGATTTTGTAATTGTGCCGAGTCTCACGAATCCTGAGACCCAGCACAGTTCAGAAGATGATTTATATGTGATTAAAGGGCAAAGACCGAAAGCAATTAATAACGATTTCAACCGAATTAATTTCCGTCATCGAGAGGACGAGCACAAATGTTGTTCTGACCCTCGGCGATGGCTGAGCGGCGTTGTCACGGTGACGGTGCACCTCTGGTTTAGAAAAAAAAAAGGCAGGTTGGAGGCAGGGGGGCGAGAGAGGTTTGTGGCGCGGGGGGGGGGGGGGGGGTACGAGTGAACGCAGGAAGGAAAAAAAACGGTGGAAACGAGAAGGAACTTTAGGGAAAAAAAATGGAAAACACAACCTCTCCTGAAAGGAAAACGTTGAACACGGAAACGCAGATTATTGGTCATGACAAGCCGCGTTTTAAGTCCTGGAAAAGCTGACTTGCTTCTGACCTTTAACCTTTGATGGTCCTGGGCCTTGTGGGAAATGTTGTTCCTTCCAGTCAGCTAAATAAAGTTAGATAAACTATGCTTATTAAAAAAACAACAAAAAAAAAACTGCCTTTATGTAGATTTATAGAGTGAAGTGTCAATTATTTATTTTTTTCCTGGAACAGAATTCTGGACGTTTCCGTTCTGTTTTCGCCTCCCTGCCGCTTTTCTTCGCAATCCGCTCCGTTCGTACTTATTCTAAAAAAAAATTATTCTGCCACATGCTGAGGTGATTATATTATTGTAGTAAAGGCATTTTAAGGGACTTTAGTATTTAGCCAGGACAGTTACATGCGTTTTCAGCCTATAATCATATGACTCAACCACAAAAAATGCTAAATATCCTGAGTTCTCACGAGCATTTCCCACAGGAGAAGAGGGATTAGATTCCTCATCAAACATTGTCCTCCGACTCCAGCTGAGTCACGTGACATGCGGCAGCCTGGGGGAAGGGGGCGGACACGGTGTAGCGCTGGACAAACGCCAAGCCGCCACGAAGCAGGGGACGCACAGGAGGAAACGGCCGCCACGGCCGCCGCCGCCGCCGCCGCCTGTGTAATCTGACACGTTTAATCTAGGCGGCGACCAGAGACAAAAGAGGAAGACGAGGCCTCTGGAGCCACAAAAGAAGAGGAAGAAGAAGAAGACAGTCGCCCGCCGTCGGGCGCCGAGATGCGAGCATGAGAGGAGAAAGGCCTGCGTCACCCCCCCCCCCCCCACTGACTTCTGTCGGTTTACATTCGCCGGCGCGGTGGCCTGTCAGAACGAATGTCACGTAACCGCGAGAGGCGGCAGATTTAATGGTGCACTGACAGGACGGAGGGGGGGCTGTCATGGATGGATGCGATTCTTCAGAATCATAAGAGACAAGTTGGGACATACAGTCACAGAGACTCTGTCCGGTGATAGTAACATTACCAGGGTCCATGTTTCTCTGAGGAATCGTCCATGGAAAAGGAAAGTGCTCGTTATGACTTGAGATCTCGGCTTTAAACGACGTCGTCTACTGACGTAATCTGGTTGATTATTGTCTGTACGTCCGTGTGATCAGGACATGAAATGCTCCTCGATGCAGATTTGACAAAATGTAAGAACAATGTGGGCTAAAAACTCAGTCTATTGAAACCTGGTGGCAAAGTCCTAAAAAACACAGGAGCAGGAAAATAAATCCATGGACATTTGCTTCTTTTTTATTTTTTAATTTTACACTATTAACAGATTTTTGACTATATCCAGTTAATCTGGCTCTTTAATCCCTGGAACACTGACGCTCTGCACAGGCTTTTTTCTATTTAAACTGTCCCACAGCTCGATTGCATTTCTCAGCCTCATTAATTCTAGAAGATAAATAATATATACACCAGGACAAAAAGTCGCTTTCCTGAACTATCCTGAGCTATGACTTGAGTCCGAGGCCGGACTTTTATTACCATAATTCTCCAGTGGTTTTTGAACAACAGGACTTGTGAAATTTACCAGGATCAATATTCTACATGTTAGATTTTATTTCAGGACCAAATGTCATGTTGGTTTTAATGATACACTTTTTTTTCATTATTAAACGCCTGTTAACTTTAGTTTTAGGCTTCAGTTTCCCTCACGTTCGCTGAATATCGGCAAAGGTTTTTGTATTTTCATGCAGATTTGCCTGAAAATATTTGATGCTGTGGGTTTAATTATCTCATTTTTATTCTGCGCAGGGGACGTTGGCGCCAGAATCCCGGAACTGTACGGAACCGTCTTTATTGGTTTTCACGTTGTTGTCAAAACGCAAAGGTCAGTTAGAAGGAGAGATCAACAGCAGGCCCACACACACACACACACACACACACACACACACACACACACAGATTTAATATAACCCAAATTATGTTTGCAGGAGATATAGAAATGTGGAGACACTGGAAAGGTGTTTAAGAAAATATATTCTAGTTCATTCTAATAATGTGTCATAATGTGCAGTGACAGACAAACAGTCAGTAAACGGATGAAGGAACAGGAAGGACAAAGGGACAGAATCTACCAACTGTTCCAAAATAAAACCCACAAAAAGGGAGAATGAAGTAACATTTATATTAAAATACACTGCGTCTTATTTTGAAAGGTGCGACATTTAAAGAACCAACAGTATCTAAAACTAGTGACATTGTTTTGTTTTTGTTTTGTCTCTCTGTCTCTCTCACACACACACACACACACACACACAGACACACACACACCCACACACACACACCCACACACACACACACACACACAGACAGACACACACACACACCGACACACACACACAGACACAGGAAAACTTGGCCTCCTTCTTCCCGCCACATGTTTGTACCTGAGCGCGCTCTGCGGCTCCAGGCCGATGACGTGCGCACCTGATGACGCAGCTGTCTGCCGCTGCCTGCTGCGTCATCAGGTGCGCGCTGGACCCCGACCGGGACCGAACCTCGTCCTCCGCCATGCCGACCTCTGACCTCTGACCTCTTTCATTACCTCGCCTGCGGTTTTTATTTGTTTTCCTAAAAAAAACAAACAAAAAGCAGCAAAACAAACGCGAGCGCGGCGCGGCGGCGCGCACAGCGGCTCCGTTTCCAGGTCACCGAGTTGTTACATAATTCATCACCTCTGCGGCGTCTCGGCGCGCGACGCTCGCATCCAGCCTCGCGCCGCGGCCGCGTCAGCGCCGGTTGAACAGGAGCGGCGGGGACGCGGCGAGGACGCGGCGGGGACGCGGCGGAGAAGCGGCGGGGACGCGGCGGGGAAGCGGCGGGGACGCGTCGGGGAAGCGGCGGGGACGCGGCGCAGAAGCGGCGGGGACGCGGCGGGGAAGCGGCGGCGGCGCGCCACCGCGTCCCGTCCCGTCTCCTGCCGCTGGCTGGCATAATTTGCAGACGGCAGGAGGAGGAGGAGGAGGAGGAGGAGGAGGAGGAGGAGGAGGGGTTTACTGACATCAGCACCGCCGCCTCAGCGCAGCACCGAGCAGCGGCTGCCTTCCGCCGGACCGGCCGCGCCATCTAATTATCCCGACGGGGCGTCGCGGACGTCTGGGCTTCGCTGTGCGGGGGTTCGGGTGGTGGCGGACGGCTGGAACAGCGGGGGCGTCGGCGGCGGAGAGAGGCGGAGGGAGGAGGAGGGAGGAGGAGGCGGAGGGAGGAGGAGGCGGAGGGAGGCGGAGGGAGGAGGCGGAGGAGGCGGAGGAGCCGGTCCGTGCGCGCCGAGGCTGAGGCTGTTTTGCGGGCGACAGACGAGCGTCCGGGCGCGTTCGTCTCGTCTCAACTTCAGATTCGCCGAGTCACGCTCGTTGTAGCCGGAGCCACGAGGGACGCGTCGTCCGTGAACCGGACCGGTACCAGACACACTCCGGTTCCGACGGTCCGATCTGACGTTGACGCTCCGCTCGCGCTCGTCCCCCGCCCCCCCCGCGGTGCAGAGACACTCCCGGGCCCGAACCGTGTCCACGTGCTTCTGCTCCAAATCCTCATCAACCGGATTTAAATTAAGAGAAGAGGAAAAAGTGTGACGTCGACGCGGTAACTTCGTTTTAAGTTTGCAGGAGGCGTCGAGAGGCTGCGCAGATCGGGGGGGGGGGGTCTCATACCAGGGAGGTGCACAACAGGGGGGGGCCGCTCCGAATAAGAAGCCAAATCCTGCACTGCAGTGGATTTCCTCAGGTGTGTGTGTGCGTGAGAGCGAGCGAGCGGGTCTGTGCGCGTCTGGCTCGGCGGCGGAACCGGCGGCGGACTCGGCTCGGGGCTCCGTGGACCGATCCTCGGTGACGGTCGGGGGGAACCTTGCCACGGGGGCTGTTTCGGGGGGGCCGCCGGCTGGAGGTCGCCCCGTCCTCGGCAAAAAAAACAAAAAAACTGGTGCGATCCACCGGGTTTCCAGATCCCCCCCCCGACTCTTCCGCCCCTTCGTCTGGACCGACTAAATCCCTCAGGCCTCAGACCACGGACCTGTGACTCGAGTCTGCCTTCGCACTGTGGATTTCTATTTTTGTTCTTTTAAACAACCACGTGGTCGTTTGACCGAAAACCCGGAGAACTAAGTCAAAGACCGGCCGACTGTTTGGTTCGGTTCCGTCGCGCTCGGAGGACTTTCTCTTTTGGGACTCGGGAGGTCTGGACCTGCACCTCAGGAGGCTGCGGAACAGAGCAGGTGTCAAATTCCACCTCAGGGATCTGATTTTTATCGTTTCCACTGCGTCGCCTAAGTCAGCACGACGCAGCAAATCTCAGGCGGCGCCAACAGGTTTCCCAGGTTTTAGGTCGGGTCGTAGTTTCACCTCAGGGATTTTCCGTCTGGTATCTTTTTTTTCCCAGAGCGTTTGATTTACGTCCAAACGTAGCAGAAGTCTCAGGCAACGTCTGTAATTTTTGGCTTTTTCCCCGGAAGCTCACCCTATGACCTCTCGTCGCCATGGCTTCTGACAGTTTCCAGTACCGGGCGCTCTTCGAGTACAAGCGGGAACGCGGCGATGACATCGCCCTGCAGCCGGGCGATCTGCTCGCCGTCCCCAAGGCCTCGCTGATGGCGGCGGCGGCGGCGGCGGGACTGGAGTACCAGGAGGGGGACGAGCGGAGCCCCAAGGGCTGGCTGCACGGCACCAACGAGAGGACCAAGGAGAAGGGGGACTTCCCGGGGACCTTTGTGGAGTACGTCGGCGCGGTGAGGGTCGGCCCTCCCGTGGCGAAATCCTGGCCCAGGCCCGTGCCACCGACCCCTGGGGGGCAAGCGACCGCCGTGGGGGCTCAGCCTCCCGGAGCAGCCGCGGCGTCAGGTGAGTGCTGCGCCAACAGCATCTAAAGTATCGCGTGATTGGCTGGGTCCCTGTTTTTTTAATGAAATACGTAGCATTTGCGTCAGTTTTGGCTGCAAAACCTGGTGTTGGACTTAAGTCTGGGTCCTAGTTTTGAGGATCCGGTTTCAGTTGCCACCAAACCGTTACACTGATGCTAAAGCTTGGTGTGAGACGGGGTGACCCCCCCCCCCCATAATCAGCGAGGGGCCTGATCGGTCGTCCTGTTTGGCCGTGTTGCCGCCTCGGGGCCCATTTCACCACGTCGATTACCAGAATCACTTGTTCTCCTGTTAGTTTCAACATATTATGCCGATTGAAACGGGCGCCGCACCCATCACTGATGCAGCCCCCCCCCGCCCCCCCCAACAAAGGTCTCACAGATTTACGTGCGACTTGCAAACAGTCGCTCGTGAAACATGAGGCTGTTGCTGCTGCTGCTGCTGCTTCTGTTTGCAACCCGTGCGTAAACCTGCAAATCACGTCGGTGTAGACGGGCTCCAGGTGCTCCAAGTCCCAAGCCGCTATTTCTAAATGTGCCTCGAGTTTGTGTTTGTGCAATCGCGGTGAAAAACGATAGCACTGAGCGCGCCTGTGCCAGTCAGGGCTAATGCGGGACTGCATCATAAAAATGCTAATTTTCTGATCTATTATCCCGCGGCGCAGTCAACAACAGAAGTGAGGGAGCTCGGGGCGGATTTAAGGTACTTTACGGCTCCGTCAGTTCAACGGTTGAAGGGTCGGTTTAGCAAACAGTCAGAGTTTTCTCACTTTCCTCTGGTGGTTTCCATCCACGTAGATCGATTTCGTTTTATTTGTCCGGGGTTTTTAAGGTAAAAGAAACCTTGGAAAATCCCTGCGAGTTACTTAGTTTCACCAGACTGATCAGCTGGAGCTGAGCGGACACGCTCCGACCACGGGGACCCGGCGGGCCACAGGCATCTCCCTGTCCTCGCCGTTGGCCTCATGTGGGTCACGCGGTGGTTTGGACCACGTTCTCTGGACCCGCTTCGCGGTTTTTGTCTCTTTCCCCCCTTTTTTCGTGCTTAGATTCTGCCGCCGATGCCACGATAGGAGGAGCTTTCCCTCCGAACACAGGCTGGATCACTGCACTTGGAAGCGTCGCATCTTGACTTGCAGCCAGGCTCAGAAAAAGGGAGGTTTCCATCACTAAATGTTTCAATTAGCAGCTCCGGATCCAGACGGAAGTGCCGGTGTTGGTGTGGCCTCACCGAGAGGAATTCCCTTTATGGATTCCTCGCTGGGGGCCTCGGGCCGAGTTTGACCTTTAGGAAAACTCTGATTAATGCAGCTTGTCTTATTTGTACCTTCGGCCACGATATCCGTCGCTCATAATAACGTTGCACCCGTCAGGTTTGCAATCACTCCGCTACGTTACTTCAACATTTGAACCTCATCACTACCTGGGTGCATATTTTCCCAGATGTGCCGTCAGTTTGCTAATGCTGACAAGCTGAGCTAACTGCAGCTAACATAGCCTGAACACAACTTTATCTCCAGGTTCCACGGTTAAGACGTCTACAGACCGAAGTCCAAGCTGTTTCAGGTCGATGGGAGGGCAGATCACTCGCTCTGTGGCCGAGTCGGGCTGAGAACTATCCGCCCTCCTTAACACACGGCTGTTGTTGAATTATTTTCTTGGTTTCAGCTTGACCTGCATTTCATTTTTCTATCAACGAAAGCGCCGTCGTGTGACTCCTGTCCGCCATGTAATGCCTTCAGGGTGGCGTCCGAGGCCCTCGGCCAGAACTTGTGAGGCAGACGACGATAGTCGAATGTATATTTTTTTATTTTTACAATACAATTATGTAACCAAATTTAAAATACTTGCTGACGGCCCTAAAACTTGGGGACCACGGTGTGACCATAACGGATAGAAACGACCACCAGAACTGTCCTTTAAACCTCAAACCCTTTGTCATCGACCCGGGCGGCTCGCCATCGACCCGGGCGGCTCGCCATCGACCCCCAGCGGTTCACTTCCCTGCCCATCGACCGATGCTGAAATCAGTATTCACACTTATTATCTCCAGTTCATGCTGTACGCTAGCTCGCCGGCTCTGTGTGTGTGTGTGTTCAGTGCAGCTGGAATTTTTTCTGATGATTTATTTAAGAACCAGAAGGACTCGGGCCCTGAAACGTGGCGAGCGCTGCGAACACAGGCCGCCCCACTTAAAATAAAAAGCTAAGCTGAACCGCTGCTGATTAGCGCCTTTTCACAGGGTGGGGGCGGTTAGCTCTGCTTTAGCCCCGGCTGCCGCGGTCATGGCTCTTCATTTGCTAAATAGGTCAGGCGCTGAGCAACGTTCTCCCCTCTCCTTCCTCTGCGCTCTCTCTAATTGTCTGGCTGCCCATCTCTTTTATGGGAGCGGGTCCGACGTGTCTCCGGATATAAATAACATCTGTGCCGCTCCGGCGCGGCGTACATATCTTTTCTCATTTCCTTCTGTCCCTGCTCTCGGTGCTGAGGCTCTCGGTTATGGTTTGTGTCCGTCTGGTCGTCATCCTGCAGCCGCACGAGGCCGAATTTGTCCTGAATAATAGATCGGTTGGTGCGCTAGCGTCCTGCCGTGCCACGGTCCTGCCGTCACATCACTGGCGGTGGCGGCGGAGGGAAGCTAGCAGATGGGTATTCGACGTCCAGAAGCGCCCGGCTGAGGGCCTTGCGTCGCCCTGGGAACGGTACCGATCAGGGGCCGCGGGTTGGACATATAGATTCATATGAGCACCAGAGTCCCTGTTAAAGGTTCCCTGTCACAGGTGAAACAGTATACCCCCCCCACACACACACACACACGCCGCTCCACTGATCCACAGGTGTTCGGTAACAAAAGGCCATTGAGGACGAAGCCAGCGAGGTGGTAACCGTGGATGCGAACGGTGCTGGATTTAAAACGTGGTTTTATCGGAGCTCGCGGTCACGCTCGCAACGCCTGCTTGTAAACACTATCTTTGTTTACCAAATAACCTCAGCGACACCTCGTGGGACTTTTTGGCTCCGTTTTGGTCCCAGTTTTTCTTGTTTTCTTTATTTCAGGCAGGACATTTACTCCGTTGTTCGATCCGTCTTTGTCCCCGTTTCCATCTGGTTTTTGGGATTATAGGAATTTATTGGGAGTTGGAAAAGAGCTCTGATGGTCATCGCCCAACATTGAGCCCCCCCCATGTTGTTCCCCTATTCCTCATCCTTTATCCTTCACCTCTTTCTCTGCACCCCCCCCCCCCCAGCCCCCTCCCAGCAGTCGGGCTGATTGAATCAGGTGTGATACCTAATAGCTCGCGGTGCTAATCAATGCGTAATGTTATCTGACGCGGCGTGATTGTGATTGCCCTCCTTGGTTCTCGCAACCTGACACCCCCCCCCCCCCCGGCTCCGAGGAGAGCACACACAGCTCCGTGCGGCGTTAATTACCACAGCAAGCTAATGAATCCCCCTGCGTGTCACTATCTAGCTACAGGTATAACGTGAGAGATGTTGGGTTCTGCGCCGGAGCTAACGGGCCAATCGCACGCGGCGTGCAGCGCTCTGCCGTGATGAGGCCGATCGGGGCCTTTTATCAGCAGACGAGCCCTGTAGCTCGCTGCACGCCGTTCACGCTTTCATTTTTTTTCTTTTTTTAACCTCATGTAAATGAGGGAAGCAATTAGACGAAAAAGCGGAGGAACAGACCCCAGTGGTCGGAAAGAGTTTGGGCGAGTAAACACTCAAAAATAAAATGAAAAGAAGTCAAACAGCCTTGGAGGAGTGAAGCCCGGAGAAAATGTCTTAGCTCAAATGAATCCTCACAGAGATAGATGTACAGCACCACACACACACACACACACACAAACACACACACGCACACACATGCACTCTGGCCTCTGGACTTGTGTCGTTAAAATACCGAAGAATAATGAGCCGAAAGTCACTGAGTTAAATAAAATCTTTAATCGCTGAAATCTCAGTTTACAGCTGAGATCCCAAAACCATCTAGTCTGTTTCATCACTTTAGTTCTGTGAGCAGATGAAGCCTAAATGTGAAATGTTATTTTTGATTAATATCCAGGAGAAACGACTAAACTCTTGGGGGGATGCATCTAAAATACGATCATTGGGCTTAAGTACGTCTCGAAAGCCCGGATTTCGTCGGTACAACAGCAGGTAACTTCCACTCCCCTGTTCCCTCAATGGCCGTCGGGCTGCCAGTCGGGGGGGGAGGGTGTCGGTACCGGCGGTCGGTACCGGCGGTCGAACCAGGGTGGCGACGGGATAAAGGCAGCGAGCCAGCGAAGGGTCGGGGAAACGATGCAAGTCAAAAAGAATGAGGGGAAAAAAAACGACCATCTATGGGAAAGGCAACCGTCACGGAGCCGAGGGCGAATTAAATCACGGCGTCACATCGTTTACCCCCGAACCGATCGCATCACGTGAACACGATTAGGCCCGAGCAGAGACCTCATTAGCGTCAGGTCGGCAAACACACACACACACACACACACACACACACACACACACACAAGCGTACGGACTTATCAAAAACGCCGGTGGTCAATGGCAATCGCGGTTCTCAATCGAGCGGCAGGCGGTTTGGATTCTTCAGAGGTGCATCATCGGGGAGCGGGGGGGCAATCAATGGGATCGGGGGGTGATGAAGCTCTGCTGAACTGGATAATGACCAGGAGGCTCAAAGGCAGTGAGAGGGAGCGAGGGAGCGAGGGGGGGGGGCTGGAAGACACACAGAGCGGTAATTGCCAGGCTCGCTGAACGACTGGGTAACAGCGAGTGTTGCGTGCGTGCGTCGGCGTGGACGCTCCGTGTGGTCGGGCCCTACGCTCGCCGCGGCGTGATGGGATCGATGGCGGCCGGCATCGGCCTCGGCGGCGGAAAATGGCCACGTGTGTAGATTTATATTCGGTTTATATCTATATTAGACTCTGACGGCCTGTGTGTGTGTGTGTGTGTGTGAGGGTGTGTTTTTTTTGTGTGCGTACACTTGTGTGTGTGTGTGTGTGTGTGAGTGAGTTGTTAAGTGGCCTCGGCCGTACGTTCGATGTCTTGACGTCTCCAGTGTGAAGATGAGGAGACGAGAGGAGACACTTGTTTCTTTCTGCCCCCCCCACCCTGCCCCCCCCAGCTTTTACTAACCGTTTCCTCCATCTTCTCTCTCTTTTTTATTCCTTATTTTATTTATTACCTCCTTATGACTCCTTTTATTCCGTTGCCAGGACGATATCTGGTCTGAAAATCGACAGAATTTAGATGTAAACCCGGAACCGTCTCACAAAGGCCGGATCACGAATCTGCCGAGAACCTGAACGTTCGGTGTCGGGGGGTAACGGTAACGGTATCACAACGGAAACTATGTTCCAATAAAACAATCAAAGATTTTACAAACATTCGAGTTAGATTCTGATCAAAGAACAAATAGACCGGGACCACGGGTCTGACCAGACGTTTGCCGTCGCCTTTCACTTCTTGTATTTTTTTGAGAAGAAAAAAATAGAGACTGTTGCCTTTGGATTTCATTCTGGTGATTTTGAAGCAATGTTGGTTTAGACAGATTTTTTCTCCAGTTCTTGGAAAACTGTGTTTTGGTTTCATTTTCATACTAAGAAACATTAAAAAAGAGGAGGAAGCCAAACCAGGATAAAAACAGAAGTGGAAATTTTTGAGGAGGATCAGAATCAATAAAAACCGAAGTCAGAACCGATCCTGCCAAGACATCTCGGTCCGAGAGCCTAAATCCTGCTACCCGGTCGCCAGACTCTGGAGCCCAAACTGGAGATGGTTCTCTTTTGGTCCCGGGCTCCTCTGCAGACCTCGAAGTCGATCAGGCCCGACAGCTGCGCGGGGTCCGGTGCAGGCGCACCGGTACCCGGGTCGCCAGGGTCCCCCTGGTCGCCCGGGTCGCAGCAGTCGTGTGGCAGTTCCTCTTATTTCCGGTCGCGTCCACGGAGCAGGACGAGTCCTCACCGGAGACTCTGCCGTCTCCTGCTCCTCACCGGCCATTTTTCTTTTTTTGGCACGTCGTCGTCCACGGGTGACGTGAACGTGGAACGTGGAAATGTGGAGCTGTGACCTGGCAGCACATCATCTGGCCGCCGCCGTCGTCCCCCCGTCTCCGACTTTTTCTTTCTTTCCTTCTTTCTTTCTTTCCATCCTCCACCTGAACAAGTCATTTCTGCTTTCCCGCTCAAACGTCTCACTTTCCTTACGCCCTTTTCCTGGTCCTGGCGCTGGGGGGCTGGGGGCCCGTGGGGCCGTGGGGATCACACCACCGCTTCTTGGAGAAGTTGACCCGCTTTCCAGTATCGTTAAAACAAGTCGATTCTTTACTGGGAAAGGATTGAATCCTCCCTGTGTCTTCAGTTTCGCTCGCCGCTTGGCCCCCCTCGCTCCCGGAGCGATGCGGCGTGACGCAGGGCTGTGTGTCTCCGGGGCGACGGGGGGGTGGTTGACCCGTCACATGAGCCGCCTCGGACTCGCTAACGCTTTGAATCGACTGCGAAAAGGTGACGCCCAGGACGTGAATGTACGACGCCAAACTGGCTTTGAACCGCTGAGCCTCTTGTAGCGTCCGATGTAAAAACGGTGTCCGGTTGATATTTTGGGATAAAAGAAGAAGAAGAAGAAGAAGAAGTGGTTCTGATCTATTCATACGTCATATTCACAAGTCTCTCCATTCCGCCATTAGTCTGTGTGAGCTCAGCAGGTAAAACAGTCGGTTGTTACAGGTACAGTTTCCTAAAATTAACTTTTCATTCTTGTTCACACAAGTTTCAGAGAAAACTTCTATCAGCTGCCGTGAGTTTGTCTCCGTCAGAGCGAGTGAGCGAGCGAACGCCGCCCACGGACGAAACCGTGAGAAAACGCTGGGGGGGTTAGTAAGTGGACCTTGAGTCAAGTCACAGATTTTTATATTTTCATCATTAGAAGATGCAGGAAACCTGACTTGTGGAACTTTTCTCTTATTTGGTTAAAAACGCTGTTTTAAAATGTGTTATGACCTTTATTGTATATTTATTTGACTTTGTGAAGGTAGTTTTATATCTTTTAGGTAGAAATGAATAAAATGTCCCCTCGGGGATTTTATTCCCCATTTTTTTATGTTTCCTGTATATATAAATACTTGTCTTTTTTTTTACATCCAACCTGACAAATTGGTGAGAGCGGCTTTATTGGAGATTCGGTGCATCGGTGTGTGTCTGGCAGCAGATAAGCAGAGAGGAAACGTGGCGAATAACAAGGAGAAGCCGCCGCCGCCGACCGGGGGGGGGGTTGATTTACATAGACTCGTGTACCTCCAAAATAAAAGCTGTCTTTCTGCCCAGTGATTTATATCTTTTCATTTTTCTTTGTTTATTTTTACTCTTTTCTTTCTTCCTCTTCCTCCCTCCCTTCCTTGCTGACCGCCTGTTTCAGTTAAATCACCTGAGCGCCCCCCCCCCCCGCCCCCCCCCACCACCATGCTAATGTCTTTAATCTCTGAAGTGTTATTGTTTGCGGAGGAGGCGAGATTTATCGTGCCTGTATTGAAAGTCAATTACCGGGGGTCCGTGGAGCGCCGGCGCTAAATTGATGAATAGGGCGAACAGGAGGTGATACAAATATATAAACACGGGAAAACGCAGATGAATAAAACAGGAGCCGAGGATGCTGGGAGGCCACAAGGATGCGGCCCTCTAATCCCTCGACGGCGAAGCGCCGGTTGACCCGCCCGGCCCCCATCTGTCAGACCCGCGGTCTTCCAGTTCTGGGAAAGGTTCCAGGTCGGAGCGGAGCGGCGGGGGCGGGGGGTCTCGGCACGGCGGAACGTCGGAGCGGAG
>CM029123.1:27226618-27306618 GCA_016859345.1 Istiophorus platypterus
TTATTAATGGAAGATCTCACAGATGATGAGAGGCATCTTTACCTCCCGGTCATTAGCCCCCCCCGCCCCCCGTCTCCGTGGACTTTGTTCTGATCTGGGTTTTTCTATGACTTCAGAGACACTGCGGCTGGACTCCAGGGTAGAGCTGAACCGGCCCTGAACTCACCACGCCACCTCTGACACACACACTCTTGGCTCGCTTGGTTTGGTCCAGTGATGTCTGCCCCCCCCCCCAATCGTTCTCTTTCTTGTTGTCTCAATGTCATCCAGCCCCCCCCCCCCCAGTCCTCCCCCCGTCCTCCGGCCTCGTCGCGCTCCGGTTTAAACCAGTTAAATTAATATTAGATGACTTTCTCCGTCTTCTTTCCCGTTTTTCTCCCCCTACTTTGGCAGGAGAGCGTCCGTGCAGATGAAACACGAGTTTCGACCAGGAGAGAGCGAGTTACGACGAAGGGAGTGACCCCGTCGTTGCGCTGTCAGAGCGGCCGTGAGCCTCGTCCTCCGATGGGACTTGATGTATATCGATAACCTCGGTAAAGACCCGCGTAGCGCGGACTTTATGCGCTGGGAGTCGACCTGGAGGTCGGTACAGATCGAAACGTGTCCAAAATTACAACTCGGCATCCGATTGTACGCCTTGGACCGGATGTCCAACGACCTCCAGCAGCTATGACGTTGAATTTGAGATTATTGTTCTTTGGCCTTCCCGGCTCCGTCTACGTGATCCCGTCCGACCGGTTTCATCGATGTAGCTCTGGCGGCTTGAAAACCGGGAGCTTCGATGTTCAAGTCAAGAAAGTTTAAAAGTGACGATATTCTGTTTTGTTTTGTTTTTCTTTTTTTTCACTTCTCATGAGTTCGGTATGATTTTTGTTTCTTGGTCCGAAACCTGGCAGCAAGAACTTTTTTCTTTTTTTAGAGAGTTTTTTCATTTTTGCATTTATTTGACAGAGTTAGTGGAGGTACAGAAAGGAAATGTGGGTCCTGTTTAGGACTCGCTTCACTGGCGGTGGATTAAACTCGGATTAATGTCAGTTTTTACTGATTACCTCAGAGCTTATTCACTCCCAACGCCTGTAAACAGATCTTAACTTGTAAAATCAATGGAAATCCCCTTTAAGACATATTTCTACAGAGCGTTTTTTCCCTCTAAAATGACTTACCAGTTTTAGACTTTTTAATTTCGGTACATTATCAAATACACAGAATCGATTTGTAGTAAAAAACGCAGTAAAAGAAAGGAAGCTGAAACAAGTGTTGTGTCGGCGCTGGTGCCGGATCTCCAGTTTCATTTCGGGGTTGGTATAGAAACATGTGGATCGATTCCAAGTCCCCGTTCGGGAGCGGAAGCTTGAAAATATCCAATCAACAAGTAGGACCTTGCTCCCAGATTAGCACCTGTCAAACCCAGGAACTCGTTCCATTTGTGTGACTAATCGGGTTCCGGTCGGCCGGAGTCGGCCGTCAACCTTGCTCCTTTCAGTTCATCCCGGAGCCTCCGTAAACGGACCCACGGGAAGGTTCTGGAAGGCTCGGCATCACATGGACGAGCCGCAGCGCTCGAAAAAACGCTGACCATCGGCTCCCATTGACTCTAATCAGGAAGTTCCAGAGTCCATCCAAGACCCGTCTCGGCCCATTTGAGGCCTTGAATTTTGGAGGCAGAAGAAAAAAAACAGAAGTGGGAACAAACGTTTGGATTCGTTCTCTCCTCCGTCAGCCAAGACGAGCCATGGAAAGGACATTTTTATGGGAGACTGGGAGGAAAAGGGTTGGCAGGGTCTGAAAAAGCACTTACCTCAGACCTAAGTGTGGTTCCCGGCCGCTTTATTGGGAGGGCAGGGCGCCACGAAAGACTGGAACCAGATCGGCCGGTAATGGACCAGTTTGAGCTTTTTACCTGATGCTCGGTTCTGGGTTTTTGAGCACTGAAAAATAAATGAATAAATAAAGTAGTAGAAAACTTATTATAACAGCTGTGTGGATGTTTGCAGAGAAAACATTTTAGGGAGTCTGACTTCAGGGAAACTGTTTCTGTGGCTCACACAGAAGCGCGAAATAAACTCTGTCATTACATCAGTTTTTCACCATTTCACTTTAAAATGCTATAATGCGTTACGCAGATCGGTGATGATCTTTCCAGTCCACTGCCTCATTACTGCACAGTCAACATCGAGGCCGCAAGTTGAAAACTCTCCAGCGAGCTTGGAGGCTTGAAACCGAATCCCATCAGAGTTTTCTTCACTTTATGGCTCAGATTAACCGAACCCGCAATTAAGTGAAAAGGTGCAAGCGGTGTTCATCCAACCTCCAGTCATGGTGCCAGCGCTGTGGGCGTGAGAACCACAACGCTAACCAGGAATTTCCCACATTCTACTTCCCCTTTCCCACGAATATTACCAGTGGGAACCTGGAATTTTTAACCATGCTAGTGGCTTATGCTGGATTTACGCGTCGAACCTTCACTGTAGTCTACGCAAGTGTCCTAGGCTGTCAAGCGTATACTTCTGCGTCGGCGTCCCTTTGCAGTTACACCACCAAACCACTAGGCGGCTGCTGTTTACATGAGTTTGTCGGCGCACGTCGAAAAACAACAGCAACTGAAACTGAGCAGATTTCGATGGAATCGGAGCTGTCGGATGTTGACCAGCACTTTTAGTTTTCCCAAATTTCACTGCAACCCGGAAACAAAAGAAGGCGTCGGAGGAGACGAGTCTGTTCGACGGCGGCGAAGAAGGAGAAGCCAGAAACGCGACGCTACCGAGCCGACCCTTCACAGTTCTTGCAGGTCTGCGTTGCCACGGTTCAACGCATAAACATAAAGTCCTACTGGCTGTAGGGAGGGCGGCGCTGATCCGTCGGTCCACATTTGGAACCAGTCTTGGAACATCTCAGCGACTTTTTGATTGATTGATGAAATTTAGTTCAGGCATTCGTGGTCCCCAGATGTTAACGATGAAATACCCGCAAAAGCAATTCAAAGTCTAGGAGCCTAGACTGTGCTTCGTGTTTAGCGCTGATAATCAAAGGTTAACATGTGTTGACTGTTGAGATAGAAAACGAGACCCTCAAACGCTCACCGCTGCTACCATGCAACAGTTGTAGCTTAATGTGGCTTTAATACCAAAGTCCGACTTTGAATCTCGCCTCTGTGGTAATACGGACGTGAATACGTTCCAGGGTTTCTGGCTTTCGGTTCACGTGGCTCCCTCAACACGCTTGGTTAAATCAGGCGTATTCAGCCGTGACAGTTTTGTGTGGGTGTTGCTAAGGTTTGGAGAAGACGCCGTTCTTTTTCTTCCCCGAACGGCTGAAACCGTGGGAGCGGATTTCGGAGATTCCCCAGAAATCCGAGGATCTCGTGTGGAAGTATCCGGACTGACGGAGGCAGCCTCCTCTCTCATCCCTCCTCGCTTCCTCCGTCTCCCGTCTCCATCCTTTCTCTTTTTTTTTCTTTTTGACATCTGACCCCGTTTCTCGCGTCCCCTGACTTTTACCCCCCCCCCCTCCTCTCCGCCGCTAATTATCTGGCCCCGCTGGGGGGGGGGCTGGGGTCGGGGGGCTGTCTCTAACCCACTTAACCCCCCCCCCCAGCTCAGCAGGGAGATGCTCTGTTTGCTTAAAACTCAGCCGCCAACAAAAACCCCAGCTTCTCTCCATGTGCTAAATATGACGTTTGAGTTTAGATTTTCTTTTGATCGCATGGTCGTCTCTGTGTCTGTGTGCATGCGTATGAGTGTGTGCGCGTAATTGTGCATGTGCGTGTGTGTTTGTGTGCGCATGTGTTAGTGTGTGTGCGTATGTGTGTGAGTGTGCGTGCATATGTGTGGGTGTGTGTGTGTGAGCATGTGCGTGCACATATGTGTGTGAGTAGGTGTGAGCGTATGTGTGCGTGTGTGTGCGTATGTGTGCGTGTGTGTGTGTGTATGTTTGTATGTGTGTGCGTATGTGTGCATGTGTGTGTTTAAGTGCGCGTGTGTGTGTACGAGTGTGTGTGCATGCGTATGTGTGAGTGTGTGTGAGCGTACGTGTGAGTGTGTGTGTACGTATGTGTGTGTCCGTATGTGTGTGAGAGGGTGTGCGTGCGCGTGCGCGTCTCACTGAATCAGCTGACCCATGTGTCTCCCGCCATGCTCCCGCCCACGCGTCCATTAGAGATTCAATTATACGGCGTTTCAGGACGTACACGCGTCCGCACACGTTTGTTATTTCTGTTTTTTTAAGTCCTCCGGCTCACGTTATCCACTCAAACCCCCCCCCCCCCCACCCACTCCACCCGAGCACTCCCTCCATCACTTAGTTCTCTCATTTAATAAAACACCACTTCACTACACTATTACCCCTAAAACAATCTCTTCCTCATTTATCTTTTTCTCCTCCATTCCTCCCTCGCCCTCTTATCTAATCTTACCTCTAGCCCGTCCTCGCTCTCCTCACTGGAAAAATTTTGTTATACATCTTGCATTTGGCAATTTATTCTTCCCATTTATCATTTCATTACTTGGTACTCAGAGCAACCCCCCCCCCACCACCACCACCACCACCGCCGCCTCCTGCTCCATCTTTGTTCTTTCTCTGCTGCTTCTTTTGTTAATAATCCTGTTTCTTCAATGGGCCCCAAACCATAGAAAGAAATATGATCTGTTGGACTGGATTTCAGAAAATGGAATAGTAATATCGGAATAAAAGCCGTCCTTTTTGACCACACAGCGTATTATTCCCCCAGACTCTAAACTCGAAAGAAGAGGCGTCCATTCGTCTCCCTCGCTCATGTATTCATCACGTTGCCTGAATTGTAAATCTGTCCGCAGAGCCGTCTTCCAGGACCCTTGATCCATGGGTAATTCTGAGATGGATGTTTGCCCCCCCCCCCCCCCCCCCGACCCAGATGGATCAGGATGGAAACCTGACCACCGCTCGGCCCACGGAAAAAGCGGCCCTAATGGGGCTTAATGGAGGGCCCCTTGCGCTTGTTTAAAACCGGCGAACGCTAAAACCTCTGCCAATCCGGAGTCGGTTAAAGGTGCCGTTTTTCTCAGAACAAGCTCTGGGAAAAACAACAAAAAAAAGGCTCTGCCATTAGAGCCTGGACAGCAGGGAGAGGCGAGAGGAAATGAAGGAGGCATTAAGAGAGAATAGAGGTGAAGGAAGCTCATCACGTTGCTCGAACCCCCCCCGGCCCCAGGCTCTCCACGCGGGGCCAATTGCCGCCAATTGCCGGAGTGAGCGAGTGAGAGATGGAGGGAGCGTGAGAAAAGGGGAGGACGGGGGATTTCCAGAGCGGCGTTTGGCGCAATCAGTGTCACGGGGAGAGCGAAGCGATGAAGGGGGGAACTGTCAGGGCCTGATGGCTGCAGGGTGAAATTGCCGTCATTAAACAGGCGGTGAGTGGCGAGCGAGGGGAGGATTACTGCCGTCTCTCCTAAAGTCCATCTGAAGACGCCCACGCTCCACCGGCGAACACACTTCCACTCCGCTAACCTGTTGTTCCCTCTATCGCTCCCCTCTCATTTACACTTGATGGTTTTATTCTGTTTTCTTGCAGCTCTAGTATTAAAGTTATTTACTTTACCGTATCTGTTCGGCAGTTAACTATAACCACTGTTTACCTTTTAGATTCGGATGCTACATATACGATGGTGTATAAAGTAGCTAAAATCAGCTCCATCTCCACCATCTACAGCATTAAAAATGCACATATACATGACTGCATATCACTCAGTGACTCTAATTCAATAATTATAAGTTGTCATGGTGAGCGTGTTTCAGTAATTAGTTCCCATCTGTGCACCCGGCAGACACGAGGCACCATCATCGTCCCAATGTAGTCGTTTAAGCTCTGCTTTGGTCTCCACCAACTGTCCGTCCCTTTAAATGCCACTCTTTCCTTATCGGCTCCGTCCAAGCTGATAGGGGCCAGAACTCTGCGGGGCCACAGACTGGAGCAGAATTCCTCTGTGGGTTCTCGCCACAAGCGACGAGTTTTTTAAAGCTGGCATGATAATTTGTGCCGTTGCTGATATAAAGCTCCTGGTTGTTGCAGCATAAAGTAAATGTTGGCGTCTTCTTGCAGTGTCTTGATAATATTTTTGTCAATGAAAACAAGGACATATGGTGGCACCGTAGCAGCCTCCTGAAATTTGAGGGTTTTCTACATCTTTTAAACCGTTAAATGTTCCGACAAACGGCTAAAAGATTAAAACCCGTGAGAATATTTTTGGAAGAAACAAGGAAACCTCCGGATCTGCTGTAGTTTGTTTGATTTAACGCGACGCTGCTGACACCACCCCTGGAGCTTCCTCTGTTCAGTGTGAACAGTGTGATCCTGGAGCACGTGGAGATTCGCACACACACACACACACGAATCATAATATAATCTTTACGTGAATATATATTTAAATCATGAAACATGATCAGCTCTGAATTTCTCCGCAGCCTTGTGTTGCCTTTTAACTTTTTTTTTTAACAAAGTGAGTCACTGAGGAGCAATGATTTTTCCCCATAGTGTGATGCTCTCCTGCTGCAGTCTGCTGCACTGCCGCAGTCTCACATTTATTATTCCTGCTCTTCTACTCAGAAGTTTAAAAAAATACCCCTCTTCCTCCTCCTCCTCCTCCTCTTCCTCCTCCTCTTCCCCGCCACGCTCCTTTCTCCCAGCTCCGAGGAGTTATGTAACCTCCTCGTCTCTCCTTCCACCATCCTGATAATTGTCCTCATGAATTCCCGCAGCTCCATCCTCACACACACACACACACACACAAACAAACAAACAAACAAACAAACACTTTGTTGTCATCACTGGTGACTTAACGGCTTGTCTCTGGGTCCCAAAGCTGCAGCAGAAGCTTTTCCTCCCCCAAATTAAAAAAAAATAAAAGAAAGAAAAACTTGGCTGGAGGAAAAAGATCAAAAGCAGAAACACTGGCTCTCTGCTGCAGAGCTGGCAAGAAGAACCGTGGGGGGGTGGGGGAGTGGGGGGGGCATGAAACAGCAGGCTGGGCTGTAAGTGTGTAAGTGTTTTACTGTGTGTGTGTGTGTGCAGTGTCGAGTTTTAAGCCCGTGGGAGGGAGAGGATGGCAGAGTGATTAGGATTGTAGTTTAAATTTAGAAATTCTAGAGATTGGGGTTGGGGGGGGGGGGTCCGGTACCCAGAGGATTTCTCAGCGTCTCCGCTTTCTACTCCCATTGAAATCGGAGCAGATAACTTTTAGAGGCACATGAAAGAAGGTGGCCCGTTTTCTTTTTGTTTAATCACAGCGGCAGATATGCAAAACGCTCCTCACTTACACAAACGTCTTCCGGGGGGGTTGGGGGGGGGTCGGCATTCTGACGGAAGAGGAATTATAAAAATCCTCGGAGGAATCACAGGCAGAGAGGAAAAAAAAAAGAAATCAAACAGAAACGGGAGGAGATACAGCAAAAAACAAAAAAACAAAACAGAAAGGATGATGCTGCCAGTTTGCTCCTGGGATGGGGGGGCAGTGGCTGCGGGGGGGCATAGATTTTGGAGGGTGATCAAGCCCAATGTCATAAATATTAAAAAGGCAACTCAGATTGTACTTTCATGGTTAATGCAGCTCAGCATGGGATAAACATTTTCCTCTGTGGCTTTCGATGTGCTCGACCTTTTTCCTATGAAACTCCAGTTTAAAAAGAATAAAATAAAAGCCTGCATTAAAAGCTGGAGCTTAAAGGGAAGGTGGTTACCAGGTCTGACGGTTTCTTCTGTTTCTTTATTTAGTTACGTAACAGGAAGAATTCAATCAAGCAGAGCTGCAGACTCTCAGCGCGAAACGACGATTTAACAGCCAGAAATTGTTGAATCGAGATTATTAGAGCCCAATAAACCGTGGTTCTTCTTCCCACCTCTCCCTCCTGCTCTCACTCCTGCATGCGCCATGATCTCAGTTTTCATGTTAATCCCGCAGTGCTTATCATATTAATCTTTTTTTTTTCTTTACGTGTCGACTCCTCGTCGTGGCGTGCGAGGACTCGCGGCCTCTCGCGCTGACGTCTGCCTGTTGGATTCAGGACACAGTCATCAACTCCTGCAGCTCAGTCATGTGTCAGGGAACCTGATTTTGTTTTATTTTTTACTCAGCTCAAAATCTGGAAAAAATTGGAAAATAAGGTCCCAGACGTTTGAGAGTAAAACAGAGGAGAATCTAAAGATGAATTTTAGACACTTTCTGGTTTCATGCTTCTACAAGCTGAGCAGATTGAGTTTTATTTTTGGAAAACCGAGAATTGGGTTTTATTTCAAATATATAAAATTGCAAACCAGATGAAACAAATCAGTGGTTTTTGGGAGCGATCGACTGATCGTTACTCGAAGGCTTCGCCACGTCCGTCAGGTGAGGATCTGATGGCGCTAATGTTGCCCCCCCCCCCCCGTATGTCTCACACACACATCACCTGAGATTAGCAATTCCCATCTGTCTACTGCGATAGCGAGGTATTAGCGCTGAGCTAAACCTCCGAAAATCCTGGTTTATCACAGGTACGAATCCCACATTATCCTCCCCTACGCGCACGCACACACGTGCACACGCGCACGGATGTCATTGTCTCAGCTGAGTCTTGAACGAGGGTAAAATGTCCGTCATTTCTGCAGCAGCTTAGCGTCTTTATCTCCAAATAACGCACACACGGCACAAACAAAAACAAAGAGGCGCCTGTAAACGCTGAGGGGAGGCGGAGTCACCTGTACCGCAACAGTTTACATGCAACAGTCAGTGTAAAGCGCGTCCTCACGCGCTAATTCCGTCAGTACAGCGACAAAGTCAAGTCACAGTCATCGAGCTGGGTTTGTGCCTCTGCGTCGAACCTACGCCGCCGTGAGCGTTTGTGCGTCTGCGTTGGCGTCGCTCTGCGATTTAACCTCCAGACCACTAGTTGTGTCGAGTTTCTTCGCCGTTTTCCACCAGTTCGTCGGCGTAACTTTGAATCGACGGCGACCGAAACCGAGCGGATCGCGATGGAGCCAGAGCTGATGGAGGTTGAACAGCAGTTTTAGTTTTAGCTGAATTTCCTGCGACGGCGGCGAATGAGGAGGAGGAGGAGCAGGAAATGTGACGCTCCCGAGCTGACCAATCACAGCTCTTGCAGCCTGCATTTTCGTGCATTACATTTTTTTTTGAGGTGAACATCAGCGAAGGTTCGACGCCTTCATTCGTCTTAGTCGCCTCTGGTTCGCTGGGTTTTTTTGATCCCCGTTAAGCTTCAGTCAGTGAGACCGACGCGTCTCGCAGACGTTATTCGCTTTCATTCACATCCTGGCAGAAATAAAATGGAGGGTTCGCGGCGTTTGACCCGGCATCATGTGCAGGAAGTGTCGCGTTTCACCGGCGGAAGCTTAATATAAGACGAAGCGATTCATTAACGAGATGGGGGAATATGAGAGCGGCATCAACTGCAGATTAAACGTCTGCAGATGAGAGAACAGACACATCTCACTTTAAGTATATGACACAGTCTAATACGAGACTCGCTGTAAGATGAGATTTCCTGTTTACATTCAACAGTTCTCATCCGAACATATTCAATGTGTCCTTTAGGTCTGATAACCCGTCGGCTTCATTTACTTCCTCTTAAAACAACTGCGAGGCTAAATTATTCAAATGTTTTAAAATGTGCGTTATGTAACATCCAGGTTTACTGGTGAAAATATCGGCA
Organism: Istiophorus platypterus; assembly: GCA_016859345.1. Lineage (NCBI taxonomy): Eukaryota > Metazoa > Chordata > Actinopteri > Istiophoriformes > Istiophoridae > Istiophorus > Istiophorus platypterus. Next base: position 27,236,294 of record CM029123.1, read on the forward strand.
GGAACAAAAGTCACGTCACGCGTGCGCGAGTTTTTCACCATTAAAGCGGGAAAGCTAAAGTAAAGGGCTAATTAAAGGTGCGTCAGCAGTTAACGTTCCCGTAATTGACTTTGATGCAGTTTTTCTGGGGAGGATTTCTTTAGCAACGCTGAGCGTCTCTGGTTCAGGTAAAGTGAGTAAAGAAGAGCGCACACACACACACACACACAGAGCAGAGTTAGCATGCTATCGCTCCCTCTTTTCATGCAGCTCAGCTCCGCCTGCTGCTTTTTTAATTGGATCAATGAGCGGATTGATGAATGGAAGCTCTACTTATAAAAGCTGCTGATGCAAGTCTTGGGCTGACACAGCACAACGCCGACGACATCCCACAATCCCACGCTGCCTCTGTGTGTGTGTGTGTGTGTGTGTGGGGGGTAGACACCATTAAGTAAGATGACTGTTACTAAAATCTATTGACTGTAGACTGACATTGTAATGTTACAGGTTGTGTGTGCGTGTGTGTGTGTGTGTGTGCATGCTTGCTGATGGGGACATTTACTGCAGGATTTAGTCGGAAACCTCAAAAAAGCAGTCACCAGCATTTGTTTGATGCTTCTTCGCTGTGGGGACGCACGTCTCCATAGGTTTTACCACTTACTGTACAGTCAAGACCCGGTTTTAGGATCAAGGACCAGGTTCAGGGCTGGGTCCTGGTTCGCAGGGCTAGTGCTAAGCCTGCAGTGTACGAATGAACACATAGTCCTCGCAAGTGCCACAAGATTTTTAAAAGCTCTGTAACTTTGGCTCGTCGTTGCTTCTGTCCTGCTTTTGTGATATATATTTGACAAATACTATAGGAATAAAAGTAACACCATAAACTGGGTAATAATTAAATCAATCCAATCTGTTCAATAAAAATTTGAAATAAAAACCAGTCGCAAAAATATTAATAGGAAATATAAAGGTGTCCAGGTGTGATACCACTAAAGATTTAATCTAAAGTTTTCCTTAGGAGGAATAAAGGAAGAAGGAAAAAAACGTGAATGTGAGTGTCAGGTCACTAAATCCGACATAATTACAAAACAGAGAATTTAATTTTAATAAAATACTTTTTTTTTTTTGCCCTCGATGTTGACTTGTCACCGGTGCCGTGATTGTTTCAGTCGTCCTTGATTGTGTGTGTGTGTGTGTGTGAAAGATGAAAGATGTTTTTGGAGACACGTTTTATTTGCATTGTATGAAAAACCTGCTGTGACTCTCGTTCGGTTTCACACACGGGTTTTTCTTCAGCTGCCTGGATCCAAGGTGCCGGTGGGATTTTCCAACGGTTCCTGGTGAATCCAGGCGCTGGTTGTTAGTTAACGCGGAGCTCATTGGATGTATTAATCCACGCCACGGTTTATTATTGGTTTATCTCAGGCAGTTGGTTTATTATTAGTGTGGACACACACACCATCTGCACAACACACGTTTTTTTTGAGGTGACACGAAATGGCATGAATGTCAAATCGCTATTGAACGCTTTCTCCTGAAAATGATCAGCTCACCACGCCCCACGTTCTATATGTATATATTTAATATGTATGTAAATAAGGTACGGCACTACTGGCCATGGACACACACGTGGTTTGATGTCAAGGAAGGTGACGCGCGTGTGTGTGTGCGTGTGCGTGTGTGTGTGCGCGTGTGCGTGTGTGTGTGTTCTATCACGAGGCCTGTTATTTTTTCGTCCACTTATAAATGACTTTACCTTCCTCCCTGTCCTCTCCCCTCCTCCTCCTCTCCCTCGTATTTCTCATTTTAATCCAGTTTTTTCATCCTCCCACTTTTCTAATATCTCCTCTCTCTCTCCCTCCTTTGTTCCACTAATCCCTCTTCTCCTCTCTCTTCTTCCTCCTCCTCCTCCTCTTCCTCCTACTCTTCCTCCTCCTCATCCTCCTCCTCTTTGTCTCCTCCTGCTCCACCTTTTCTCTGCCTGTCATCTCATTGTTCCTGCTTCTTCCTCGTCTTCCTCCACCACCTCTTCCTCCTCCTCCTCTTCCTCCTCCTCTTCCTCCTCCCTGCTTTGTTTTCCCTCCTTCCCAGCCCTTGTTTTGACGCGGTCAGCCCCCCCCTCTAATCTCCATCCCCCAGCACCAGTCGTCCTAATTACAGATTGGACTTCACGGGCGCAGAAGTAATAACAGACAGGTTCACAATCAGTTGTCACTGAGCTTCTGCTCATTAAAGGTCAAAGGTCATGCGACTGTTGTGGCTCCGCTCCTGCGATTAACAGGAATATGTATGTTATTGCGGAGCCGTGGTTTTTAATGAAAAATCAAAAGCGGTATTAAAAATAACCCAAACAATCCCTTGAGATCATTAAACAGCAGGAACGGGCATTGAAAGAATGTCCAGAAAAACCTTCTCTCAAGAATTTTCACGCTATGAGGTTGTTTTTAAATCGTCTCCCACGTTGCGACTCCATTTTCCGGAGGCGTGGCCAGAGATGACACGTCCCTCTGGTTCTGTACAGTTTGAAGCACAAGAAGTTTTATTGGTGTTGATTCATGTTACGTTGAGTTGCTTTATGGTTCATAACCGATAACTCATTCATGGGTTTCTTGCACGATTGAGCAAGTAGCTACATTTATTGTGGATTTACCTTTTTGCCATAGGGAAACTTTTTTAGGGTTTTGTTTGTATAGTCTGTATAGTCTGTATAATTTGTATAGTATAGTTTTTTTGTGCTCAGCTCCGTCATTGAAAAACCTTGATTCATGTACGTGGGAGACGATCGGGACTAAAAGCGACAGAGCTGAGGTGAAGCTGAAGGATGACGCACCTGTGACAGGTAGTGACGACCCCCTGTATCATGAGACGTTAGGAAAACCGAATAGTAGAAAACATCAAGGTTACATTTCTGCCTTTTGGGGCTGTTTCCATCTTCTAAGCGAAAGTGGGGGGGTGGGGGGGGGGACCCCCGCTGAGAGACAAGGACTCAGCCAGAGAAACTAGAAACATCAAGCAGCACAGCCCTAAATGCGCGTGTGTGTGTGTGTGTATATATACACACACACACACACACACACACACACACACACACACTTGCAACCACTGATGATGTTCACACACACACACATTTGCATAAAAACACACACATCATGCCGCTGTCCGCGGAGACTTTTCATGGTTGTTGGTGCTTCCACAAACCAACGTATAGAAAAGGCCGACGGGGAAAAAAACAAACACAGATTCGTTGCTTAAATTTCACAGAGAAGTTGACTCACATCCGGAGACCAGACCCGGAGATTAATGACAAAACAAAACCTGGGAAATAAAGAACAAATCTGGCTTATTCTGTAGCTGTTTCCAACCTCAAGACAAAGTTTTAATATTTTTATCATGAACATGATCTTTTTGTTTCCGTCAATGACCCAATTATTTTACTAATCGATCAAGCAGTTGACTCTATACAGTGTCTCTGAATCTACCACCGCGCTCCAGTTGTATTTTAATCGATTTGTTTAAAGCAGTTTAGCCAATCAGCTGCTGCATTCAGCTCTCGGTCTGTTTGAATACTTCTGCTTAATTGTTGGTTCCTCGTTAGATCTGGTTCCTCGTTAAATCTGGTTCCTTGGTATATCTGGTTTGGCGTTTTGAGGAACGTAGCACGTCAGACAGGTGCAAGGGAAACCACCTGGAATAATGATATTATTGATAATAATAATAATAATATCATTACCCATATCATCATCACCCAGGGAAACTGACATGAGCCTCTACTATTTCTGAGTTTTCCCAGAATAAATCTTTCTCTGCGTCGTCGTCTGATCTGGTCGCCAAAGCCAGGTGATGACACATGACCCCCCCACCACCACCACCCCCGCCCCCCACCACCCGACCCCGCGCCCTCCTCCAGCAGCTTCGCAACCTGTAGGTGTCAGTCGACCTGCCCGTTAAATATTCCACAACAGCTGCTGTTATTACCGCTGCACTAGGACATGATAACACTAATTGTGCCCGAGGAACACTCACACACACACACACACACACTCGCACACACACACACACACACACTCGCACACACACACTCTCACACACTCTCACACACTCTCACACTCACTCACCCGTTTGCGGTTGAAAGCTCAGGCGATTGCTGCTCTGTTGCTAATTCCTTATCTCTGCCACAGAGCAAGACTCTCTCTCGCCAGCCCCCCCCCTTTTTTTCTCATCAAAGCCACTTAACTCCTCCTCCACTTGCTCTTCGCCCCCCCCCCATGTCCTCGGTGGCGCCGCCGGGAACCCTGAGACCGCATCCGCCAGGTAGATACACCGCCGCGGCGGCTCCGGCTTGAAAAAGAAAGCGAATCAGCCAATTTTATACGATCGAAATATCTTTGATCGAATGTCCAAAGTCACTGAACATAATAAAAGGAACAAAAACTTGGTTGGAAAGACGACAACCTCCGAACGTTCCTCGTAGCTTCTAGAAGCTTCTTTCCCTCGTCGCTCTCCTACTGCTTCCCTCTTCAGGCTCCTTCGCAGTTTGCAGGAATCTCGCTGGTTTTCAGTGGGATTCAGGTCTGGACTAATTCCTGGTCGGTTGAGCCTGACGCCATCTAGACGTCGCGTGTCGAGTTGTTTTTTTCCACATCAACCTTCAGAGTTTTCTCTGGTTAAGTTTCTTCTAATCTTTCGTGGAATCGTCTCAACTGTTTTATGATGTGAAACTTGGTCGTAACTCGACGAACTGTTGAAACAGGGATTCAAGGGTCTTTGTAGCCTTTTGAAGTGTTCGGCCTCGGGATGATAAAACCAATGATTGTGTCAAGCCTACATTTTATTTTCCTTTATTCCTGATGATATATTCTAAATTCTATATTTAAAACACGCGGTTCCAGTAATTTCGGCCGGGACAGGTTAGCGTAACACCTGGGACGTGGGGGGGTCGGGGGGGGTAAGGGGGACATTGAATTACATTGGTGCCGTTCTTGCGTTCTACTGTTTATTTTATGAGCAGTGAAGAGCTCATTAGTCTTTAACTCAAAATATTTACGCTACTTCTTCAGGGTAAATAACAACGATTGGCTGATGCATCTGATTTGTAAACTACGTGTTGTTGTTGGTATCAGCTGAAATCTTCCGACGCCGGTTGGTTGTTGTGTGACGGTTGGTTTTACACACGGTTCTGGAAGATGAAGATCAACCGTCAGAGACATCACACACACACACACACACACACACCCGCCGACCCTCAGCGCTGTGACCTCGCGTCTGTAGCGTCGTCCTCTGACTTCGACAAAGGTCTGAAAACTCCTCTAACGGACCTCGCGAGGGTAGAAGACCGACATCCTCCCGCGCACACACACACACACACACACACACACACACACACACACACACACACACACACACACCCCACCTCCTGGCCTCCTTATCTCGGTCTCAGAATAGATGGCTCCCTTTTTTTATTTTTTTCCTCTGGAACTTCATCCATTTTTCATGCCGTCGCCTCCCGGTGCCTCGCCTGCCGCTGTCACACGCGAGGGTCCCAACGCCGCCGCCGCTCGCCGCCGCCATAAATATTTGATGTCTGAGGTCCTCTGCTTCCAACAGGGCTGGCAGACCTCACGGCCGCACAAGCACATACACACACACACACACACACACACACACACTCACACTCACATGCCATCACTGTCTGTAAACCTCACAGACAAAGGGGTGGTCACAGTCTTTCAAGGTTTGCGTTTGAACCCGTGTGTGTGTGTGTGTGTGTGTGTGTCAGGTAGAGAATGAGAGTGTGGGGCTCGGCTATATATTGTGAACCGATCGATATTGTGTGTGTTGGGGGGGCGGGGGTTGTTGCTGGGGGCGGGGTCATTGAACTTAGCCCGGCCTCAGAAGAGACAACGCAGGACACTAACATGCACAACATGGGGGGGTCTTAAGAGACCGACAGGACCAGTAAAAGGTTTATTGACCCAGCACCCCCCCCCCCCAGGATATGTCCCGGCAACCCGGCTACGCTTCAAAACCGAGACCTCCGAAGTCTCGATCGCAAGACTGCGGACTTTGCACCTGGCGGCTTAATTTTGCAAATGGAAAACGTGAGGCGACTATTCTCACCGACGCTGGGTCGACGACTGGCTGTTGTATATAAACATCTCCACGGCCGCAGCTCCGCTGTCTGGTGAGAAACAACCCGGCGGGTCCGCGGCGAGCGTTCAGCGACACCATAACGTCGGGGTAACGGAGGAAGTCCGGAGTCGCGGTACATAGACGGACCAAGTCCCCGATGGGAGGTCGGAAGGGAGACGAAAAATGTTTGTTTCCTGTCGTATCCTGGGCCGGGATCCCAGACCGGGGGGCGGAGTGACCCCGCTGCCGTTCGGGTCGGGGGTCGCTCGCCGCCCCGTTTTACGGCCCGTTTGCTGTTCGGTTCCGTCCGAGCCTTCTCTCGCCTCGTTTCCGGCAGCACTGCCACCAGGACTGAACCTCCGTCGTTGGACAACCCTGACGGCCACTCACAGCGTAGGGATCGTTTTCCGTCATGTTCGCTCCTCCGCTCGTTCCCGTCGTGAAGGCCTCTGATCCGGATTCGCTCCGGTTCGGTCGGATCAGCCCGAACCCGAAATCTTTCAATTTCATCGAGTTCAAAGGGGCAAGATGGCGGCGTGAATGCAGGCGGCGGCTCTGTACTGTAGTTATCATAGCTTTGTTATTTATTGTTATTTATTAGTCGTATCACCTTAGTAGCACCTTGTGTGCCCAGTAGGTGGCGTCCTCTTTGGTTTCAACAGAACCCTCTGAATTCAGAGGTTTTTCGTACTGAGCTTCGATCACCTTCATCTTTCTTCCTCCTCCTGAGTCAAATGGAAGCTTCTTCTGGTTTTTTTGTTTTGTTTTTGTTTTTTACGCCTTCGGGTCAACGCGTCCGTGTCCCATTTCTAAGCCTCTGCCGATTGGTTCGTTCATCTGACTGGGCGGAGGATGCTGAGGATGCTGAGGATGCTGAGGATGCTGAGGATGCTGAGGATGCTGAGGATGCTGAGGATGCTGAGGATGCTGAGGATGCTGAGGATGCTGAGGATGCTGAGGATGCTGAGGATGCTGAGGATGCTGAGGATGCTGAGGATGCTGAGGATGCTGAGGATGCTGAGGATGCTGAGGATGCTGAGGATGCTGAGGATGCTGAGGATGCTGAGGATGCTGAGGATGCTGAGGATGCTGAGGATGCTGAGGATGCTGAGGATGCTGAGGATGCTGAGGATGCTGAGGATGCTGAGGATGCTGAGGATGCTGAGGATGCTGAGGATGCTGAGGATGCTGAGGATGCTGAGGATGCTGAGGATGCTGAGGATGCTGAGGATGCTGAGGATGCTGAGGATGCTGAGGATGCTGAGGATGCTGAGGATGCTGAGGATGCTGAGGATGCTGAGGATGCTGAGGATGCTGAGGATGCTGAGGATGCTGAGGATGCTGAGGATGCTGAGGATGCTGAGGATGCTGAGGATGCTGAGGATGCTGAGGATGCTGAGGATGCTGAGGATGCTGAGGATGCTGAGGATGCTGAGGATGCTGAGGATGCTGAGGATGCTGAGGATGCTGAGGATGCTGAGGATGCTGAGGATGCTGAGGATGCTGAGGATGCTGAGGATGCTGAGGATGCTGAGGATGCTGAGGATGCTGAGGATGCTGAGGATGCTGAGGATGCTGAGGATGCTGAGGATGCTGAGGATGCTGAGGATGCTGAGGATGCTGAGGATGCTGAGGATGCTGAGGATGCTGAGGATGCTGAGGATGCTGAGGATGCTGAGGATGCTGAGGATGCTGAGGATGCTGAGGATGCTGAGGATGCTGAGGATGCTGAGGATGCTGAGGATGCTGAGGATGCTGAGGATGCTGAGGATGCTGAGGATGCTGAGGATGCTGAGGATGCTGAGGATGCTGAGGATGCTGAGGATGCTGAGGATGCTGAGGATGCTGAGGATGCTGAGGATGCTGAGGATGCTGAGGATGCTGAGGATGCTGAGGATGCTGAGGATGCTGAGGATGCTGAGGATGCTGAGGATGCTGAGGATGCTGAGGATGCTGAGGATGCTGAGGATGCTGAGGATGCTGAGGATGCTGAGGATGCTGAGGATGCTGAGGATGCTGAGGATGCTGAGGATGCTGAGGATGCTGAGGATGCTGAGGATGCTGAGGATGCCGAGGATGCTGAGGATGCTGAGGATGCTGAGGATGCTGAGGATGCTGAGGATGCTGAGGATGCTGAGGATGCTGAGGATGCTGAGGATGCTGAGGATGCCGAGGATGCTGAGGATGCCGAGGATGCTGAGGATGCTGAGGATGCTGAGGATGCTGAGGATGCTGAGGATGCTGAGGATGCTGAGGATGCCGAGGATGCTGAGGATGCTGAGGATGCTGAGGATGCTGAGGATGCTGAGGATGCTGAGGATGCCGAGGATGCTGAGGATGCTGAGGATGCTGAGGATGCCGAGGATGCTGAGGATGCTGAGGATGCCGAGGATGCCGAGGATGCTGAGGATGCCGAGGATGCTGAGGATGCTGAGGATGCTGAGGATGCTGAGGATGCTGAGGATGCCGAGGATGCTGAGGATGCCGAGGATGCTGAGGATGCTGAGGATGCCGAGGATGCCGAGGATGCTGAGGATGCTGAGGATGCTGAGGATGCTGAGGATGCTGAGGATGCTGAGGATGCTGAGGATGCCGAGGATGCTGAGGATGCTGAGGATGCCGAGGATGCCGAGGATGCTGAGGATGCTGAGGATGCTGAGGATGCTGAGGATGCCGAGGATGCCGAGGATGCTGAGGATGCCGAGGATGCTGAGGATGCTGAGGATGCCGAGGATGCTGAGGATGCTGAGGATGCTGAGGATGCTGAGGATGCCGAGGATGCCGAGGATGCCGAGGATGCTGAGGATGCTGAGGATGCCGAGGATGCCGAGGATGCCGAGGATGCCGAGGATGCCGAGGATGCTGAGGATGCTGAGGATGCTGAGGATGCCGAGGATGCCGAGGATGCTGAGGATGCTGAGGATGCTGAGGATGCTGAGGATGCTGAGGATGCCGAGGATGCTGAGGATGCTGAGGATGCTGAGGATGCTGAGGATGCCGAGGATGCCGAGGATGCTGAGGATGCTGAGGATGCCGAGGATGCTGAGGATGCTGAGGATGCCGAGGATGCCGAGGATGCTGAGGATGCCGAGGATGCCGAGGATGCCGAGGATGCCGAGGATGCCGAGGATGCCGAGGATGCCGAGGATGCCGAGGATGCCGAGGATGCCGAGGATGCTGAGGATGCTGAGGATGCTGAGGATGCTGAGGATGCCGAGGATGCCGAGGATGCCGAGGATGCTGAGGATGCTGAGGATGCTGAGGATGCTGAGGATGCCGAGGATGCTGAGGATGCTGAGGATGCTGAGGATGCCGAGGATGCTGAGGATGCCGAGGATGCCGAGGATGCTGAGGATGCTGAGGATGCTGAGGATGCTGAGGATGCTGAGGATGCTGAGGATGCTGAGGATGCTGAGGATGCTGAGGATGCCGAGGATGCCGAGGATGCCGAGGATGCTGAGGATGCTGAGGATGCCGAGGATGCTGAGGATGCCGAGGATGCTGAGGATGCTGAGGATGCTGAGGATGCCGAGGATGCCGAGGATGCTGAGGATGCCGAGGATGCTGAGGATACTGAGGATGCTGAGGATGCGAGGATGCCGAGGATGCCGAGGATGCTGAGGATGCTGAGGATGCCGAGGATGCCGAGGATGCCCTCCATCAGGGCGACGCGTGTATCACAAGACTTCCCGTGGCCCCAACCGTGGGTGTGTGTGTGGTTGTCTGTGTGTGTGTGCGAGTGTATACAGTGTGTTTCCAGGGGCCCGGAGGTGCTCAGGGTTAATGGATGGAGCCCCGCACCTCCCGCTGACAGCAGGTTAATAACCAGAGAAACACACATGGAGGCGGCAGGTGGGGATGGTGGAGGAGAGCGAGACAAATCGGTTATGGGGGGACGGGGGGGGCGAGCTGGTCACACACTGTCACTTCTTCCTCTCTCTCTTACCACCGTTATCCTGGTCCCACACTTCTTAGCAACATGGCAGCGCGGAGCAGGAGAGGGATGCACGCATGGACACCGTGGTAACCGTAGTAACCGCAGTAACCGCAGTAACCGTAGTACTTGTAGTCGCAGGTGTACATTTAAGAGAGAGCAAAGTTATACTTTGTCATCAGCTACATTTATCCGATGGTTAGAGATATTTTAATATCCAGGGTTTAAATCCAATACGTGAAACATTTTCATCTTCTTCTACCATCCTCGTGGCTCCGGGCGCCGCAGCCTCGCTCCCTCCGTCCGTCCGTCGGCCGACGGAGCGTTCACGGTCCCCAGGGGGTGAACCCGACTGACGTTGATGATCCTCTGAACGTTCATCCGGCGCCATCGTCAGGTCGAAATCTAGAGCCGCTAGCATACCGCAGCCCTCGGCTCCTGGTCGTCGTATTGAAACTTCAATGAAGCTTCAATGAGCACTGATGGAAAGTCTATTAGGTTTGTTCTAAACGGGCGGAAACACATATATACACCAAATGAGGGAAATAGATCCTGAGCAGCGAAGGCAACAGCGGCGACAAATTAGTTATAATTAGTGCTGCGAAACTCCAGGTGTGACTGTGAAGTGGCAGACGGAAAACATATGTGTGTTCAGCAAAATGTGGCTATGTAAATAAGGGTAGCGCGCACGCACACACACAATGGCAGACACACACACACGCACAACAGCAGACACACATGCTGAGTGTATAATGGAGGAAGATTCAGAGTATCCGAGACCTCTGAAGTGAATCAAAACCTGCGGAGTTGAACGAACCCTGGTGACAGGAGGATCAGCGCTAATGGTTTTAATAGTCCAACATCACCCCATTAAGGCGCACACACACACACACACACACACACACACACACACACACACACACGACAGGGACAGACATTTCAAGGTTGTGCTGCAAGCTGTTTCTCCCTCTGCCTTTTTTTCCCCTCTCTCTTCCAATGAGACGTCGTTTCCACTAGGTCAGCGTTAAAATCAGGTCTTAAGGAAAGTGACATTAGCGATGATAAATGAGTTACACGTTTCATTAATCACCGCGCTGAAAGGTGTGCACCGAGCGGGAGAGAGAGGGAGGGAGGGAGAGAGAGGGAGGAAGCGGCGGCGGCGACGACGGAGGGAGACAAAAGTGCCCCCGTGCTCCCGCGCCCTCTCTTTGTTTGTTTGTTTGGCGAGCGGCGGGTTGAGTTACGCGCCGGACGTCGAGCAAACTCGGCAAAAAAAAGATCCTGCAGACAAAGTCGGCGAAGATGCGGAGCTTCCAGCTTCCAGCTTCCAGGGGAAAAGTCATAAATCTTGGAAAAGCCCCGGCAGTAATTACACAAGTCGAGTGCTCTCCACACGGATAAGTTGAGCCAATTAGCGAAGCGGGGAAGCCGCTCTGGTGGCGGGCGGCCTCGTTTTCATTTGTCCCGCCTGCCCGAGCCCTGCCGTGTTTGTTAACAGCGACGGGGGGGGGGCACCCCTTCGTCGGGGGGGGCCTCGATGGAAGGAGCCGCCGTCTGGGGTTTGAGCCGCCGCGGCGTGAACAACAGGAGCTTTGTGTTGTCGCGACAGCCCCGGCAAAAAGCGGCGGAATAGGATTCTCCCGCGTACACGACGGCCGCTCCGGTACGGTTTCCAGACTCATTCGGTTCCTCGGGTTCGATGCGAGGACAGAGGCGTCCGGTGACGGACGCGGCGCGGTTGGATAATGACGCCGTTTCCGTTATTATTCAGATAACAAACGCAAAAAGGCAGGATTAGCGTTTATCAGTTGGGAAGATTCCTGAACACTGTCGGCGTCGGAAATGCGTTTGTTCCGGTATTCCCCCGCCGGTCCGATCCCGGCAAAATCCCCGGGAAATGAAGGAAAACAAGGCGTGGTTCACAGGAAGCACGTCATGTTTATTCTTATTTTTGGTTTTTAATTTTTTTTGATTTTTGATTTTCAGCTACTTTTTCAGCGATGCTAGTGCCGCGGCTCCAGCCGCCGCTACGCCGCTACGGTCCACAGCAATCTGTGTTCCTGGGACGTTCAGTACAGAATATCCAGGATCCGCTTGGTTTTGTTCGCAGTGGCATATCAGTGCCACCACCAACTAGTGGTCTGGTGGTGTAATAGCAGAGCGACGCCAACGCAGAAGCATAAATGCTAATGACGGCGTAGGTTCGACGGAGAAGCATAAATCCGGCTTTAGCCTTTAGCGTCTGTGCGGGCGTAAAACTAAACACAGCACGAGCTGCAGAAACGTGTTGAACCGTTTTACTACAGAAGCAAATCAGGATCCTCGTCATACTTTCGGACTCGCTCTCATTATTTTCGGGCTACTGCACATACGTGGGGGGATCTGACGGACCAGCTGGCGTCCGAAACCGAACGACCGAGCGGAAGCCACGCGGAGCTTGTTGACTCTCAACCTCGCGATCGCGGCGTCATCTCACACGGGCTCATTTTTTATTCCATCTCAGTGCGACAAACATCGATTTCTTCCGGCTGAAGTGGCGTCGCCGGGAATCTCCGCGGGTCTGTACGGTGTCCGGCTCTTCCTGCGAGCGTCTGGAGGACACACTCGAGATTACCATTTAGATACGAAACCGTGGCGGGATGGAGCCGGGGCGGGAGGACCGGGCCCGCGGACCCCCCCACCCTTTGTTCCCATTGTCTTCGGCTGCAGATACATGTTCTCACACAGACTCGAAGCACAGTGGCAGGAAGAGCGAGCCTCCTCTCTCTTTCTCTCTCTCTCTCTCTCTCGTCCTTCCTGCCTTCCGTCCTCCGTCTTTTCTTTGTCTTCTTCTCCCTCTGTGTCCTTTCTTTCTTTTTTGCTTTTCCTTTCCTTATGTTTCTTTGTCTTCTTTCTTTGCATCTTTTTCTTTCTTTGTTTCTTTGTCCTTCTGTCTCTTGCTTTCTCCTTATTCTCTTTCTCTTTGTCTTTCATTTATCGTTTTTCTCTCGTTCTTTATTCCTGTTCCTCTCTCTGTTTTATTTCCTTTTCTTTTGTTTGCTTCCTTCATCCTAACTCTTTCCTTGTTTCTTCCCTTTGCTTTCCCCTTATTTTTCTTGCTTTTTTGTCTTTCTCTTTATTTGTTTGTTTCTTTGTTTTTGTCTTTCTTCCTTCCTATCGTTTTTCTTTGTCGTTCCTTATTCCAGTTCCTTTCTCTGTTTTATTTCCTTTTTTCCTTTTTTTTTCGCCCCAGTTTCTCCTCCTCGTTCTCTTGTCTCTTCCTTTTTCTTTTTCTCTCCGTTTTATGTTTGTCTTTCGTCCTCTGTTTTCCCGTCTCCGTCCTCTCTCTCTCCTTCCTCATTCCTCGGTCTCTCCTCCTTCTCCTCTCCGGTTATCGGCCGATCGGAGCAGGTGTCTGAGGTAACCTGTGAGTGGTCGTCGCCAACCTCCTGCACTTAGGAGGAGGAGGTGGGGAGAGGGAGAGGACACGGGAAAAATGAGGAGGAGGAGGAGGAGGAGCAGACAAAGGGAGGAGGAGGTGAGGGATGAGGAAGGAGCGATAGCAGCAGCCTCTTAGTCTTATCTTAATTATAAACACGATGACCCAGCTGTGCTACTCGCAGCTGTCGGACGTTGACCACTGACACACACACACTCACACACACACACACACTCACACACTGGTCCACACAGACCTAATAAACCCGTCTGACACCTCTAATCAGCTCATTTTCTCCCGAGTGCACAGTGTGTATGTTTGTGTGTGTGTTTGTGTGAGTGTGTTTGAGTGTGTGTGTTTCCGTCTCGTGAGACCAGGTGAGTCGGAGAAAGGCGCTTTAATTGCTTTTCTCCCTCTTCTCTCTTTCCCCCGGCTCTCTCTCGCTTTTTGTCCCACGGATTTCGGTCTCGGCAACGTGCAGCAGTGTAACAGACGAACACACACACACAGCGGCACTGCAGAGGATCCCAGGGATTCGCTTCCTGTTCCGATCGAGAGACGTCCGTGCACCCGAGGGTCCGTGGAGCGGCAGAGACCCGGTCCGGGTCCGGGCGGACGCCGGTTCCGGGTTCGGCCAGCCGCACTTTGCGTTGTTTTTGCAAACACAATCCCAGGAACTTACCCCTTCAAGTTCCCCGGATCCCGGTTCCCCGGTGCCCCGGTTCCCCGGTTCCCCAGGTCCCGGTTCCCCAGGTCCCGGGTTGGACGGCACTGCCGCCCATATGTCTGCGGATCGAGAAGCTGTCGTGCTCAGATGCCGCAGATGCAGGAGAGTAAAATCAAATAAGAAATAAAAATATGCCGTGTGGCTGTGAGACATTTCGATGTAAACAAGCTTAAAGTTCACATCCGATAAATAATCCCGGTTTTAAAGGTGACAAACCTCCGGTGAGGAGGATTTATCAGGCACAATGCGCCGTGGTGAAGTTCACTACCCCCCCCCCTTTTTTTGAAGGGACTTCAAGCCCACAGAAGACAGGATTATGTTCAGGCTTTATCCCTTTTATAAGAAGTGTGAATGTCATCTGCTGCATCTTAAACGGGTTTCCAGAGAATTCCTTTTCCGTTTCCTTCTCCATCTTTTTTCCGGCCGGCTCGGCTCCTCGAGTCTCTGCCTCCCAAATCGCCTCTAAACGGCTCCTCGTTAAGCCGACATATTGCTCCCATTCCCGGCCAGAGCCGTTTCAATTAGCTAACGAGAGGCAGGGAGCCTCGGGGGGTGGGGGGGGCACTCGTCAGCGAGGCTCCTCTGATCATCAAGGTTAGAGCCGGACGGAGGCAGAGGGAGCTCGGTCTAATCTACGCCGAAGGGGTAATTACATTTAGTGGCCACTACAGGAGAGAAATTAGCCGCTGAGACGATGACAGCGAGAGGCCGGGGGGGGGGGGGTTGAACAAGGACGGACATGTAACTATCACTTGTCTAATTAAAATTCCACCTAAAATGAGATCGTATGATTGGCTGTGGAGATTTCTCCCTCTGTGTCGTCAGGCCGCCGTGATCAAATATATAAACGAAACGTACGTTGACGTTTTTTAGTTTGGGGGATTAAACAATGGTGACAAATAAACCAACGGAGGAAATGTGTCATAAACAGGCTGCAGCATCTGTCTAACATCTGTATTTAAACCCAGATCAATATGAATTCATCGTTTATTACTTACCTGTTTGTTTAGATATCTCCAGTTCTACTGTTATTTATTTATTTTATTTTTTATCAACATGTATTTTTTTCATCATTGGAAAAAATAATGTCACTTTTTTTTAAGGAAAATGAGGAGAAACCGCGGCCTTGTCAGATAAAACGCCGACGGAACAGAAAGAACCTCGGAGGCCGGACGGCTGCGTGTTTGTTCAGTCCGTGCGTGTATGAATGTTTAATATAAGTAAATAATAAAGTAACACAGCCGGGAACAGACAACTCGGAGTGTGGGAGCCCCCCCGCCCTCCCGCCCCCCCGCTGAGGGGACAATGAAGCCTTTCCCTCCTCTACATCTTTTCTATTTATCTCACTCTCAATTTAATGGCCCATTGGCCAGCGAGAGGAGCCCCCCCCCACTAAAAAGATTAATCCATCGTTCAGGCTCGGGGGGGGGGGGGCAGTCCACAGGAAAACCTGCTCTTTAACCATACGAGGCAGGAGGAAGAAGGGGGATGTAAATGAGGTGAACCGAGCAGGTGAACGGGAAGGTGTGTGTCGGACTGGGGGGGGGGGGCAGCTGGGGGGGGGGGGGGCAGCATAGAATCGTTGGTTTACATCTCACCGGCGACTTTGTCAGTACGAAATGAAGAGTTGATTGAAAAATGGATAGATGAATAAAACTTTTAGCGAGTCGACATTTTGGGCGATAGAAGCTGAACCGTGTTTAGCTGCAGCGGCGTCGGTCCAACATGTCCGCTGATCTGGAGACGAGGGAGAAGGAGGTGATGACGGGAGAAGTAGCCGCGTACAGCCAGGGTTGGGCCTAAGCCACAGTGTGTGTGCGTGCTATGTGCGTGTGTGCGTGTGCCACGTGCAAGTCCGAACTGTGACATCACGTCAGCCGGCCGCCGCCGCGCGGACGGAGGCCGGCGCCCGGACTCTAACCTTGTCTCGCTCCGACCGTTTTGTGTAATTGCAATTGATTTCTAGCTCTCTCGCTGTGTGTGTGTGTGTGTGTGTGTGTGCGGCTACCCGCCCTATAAATTACTGGCCCGTCCTGTTTGTTGTGACACTGACCTTTGCGCACAAAAGGAGCCGAGTGCTGCGCGTCGTTACCTTCGCCGCTCTGTCCCGTTCACCTCTGTAACCGTCTACGCGGCTGCAGCCTCTTGAAACGGCGCCGGGCGCCGCGTTCGTCGCAGACGAGGCCTCGCTCGGGGTAATCCCGCCCAGTAAGTGGGCTGGCGGCGTCCGCCTCGTCCCCGCGATGGAGCGTCTCGCCTTATAGTGGCTGAATATGTACTGTCCCTGACAAGGACAGGATTCGAATCACTGTTAACCTGGATGCACAGGCCGGTGAACAAATGCTGAAATACCGTGGAAGCATTTTGATGCTGAGGCGGAAAAGCCGGAGGATCCGGGGCTGTGGGGCCGGGGCGGATGGGAACATTGTGCCCTCGTCGTGTGGACTTCTGCCCCCCCGGTTCCTCTGTGTGTGTGTGTGTGTGTGTGGGGGGGTCAAAGTGGTGATGAGGCCAACGAATAAATCCCTCAACTTTTCTGATTCCTGATTCCCGCACAGACTCATTCGCTGAGACCCCCCCACCTCTCTCTCTGTATGTGTGTGTGTGTGTGTGTGTGTCTCCCGCTCTCTCTCTCTCTGCCTCCAGAAAACCTGAACGGGGGTCAGGGAGCTGTGATGGGGGTCAACAGCAATCTGTCACTGTCCCGCCCCCACGGAGACAGAGAGAACGAGGACTGTGTTAATATGAGGGGAAGAGAGAGAGAGCGGGGGTGAGAGACACCTCCTGAAAAGAAAGAAATAAAAAATTATGGGATTATGGGAATGTTTACTGGAAAGGGAAGAAAAAAATTAAATGAAGCGCGATTTGCTGCTGAATTTAATATGTGTATATATATATATATATTGTGTATGTGTATGATGTTGAGCTAGAAATAAACACTGACTGACATCTGGGGTTGGGCAGATCAACATCCCCCACCCACGAGAAACTCCGAATCACTTCTCCAGTGTTAATGTGAGAAATAATAATAATAATAATAATAATAATAATAATGATAGTGATGATGACATCAGTGATACCGATACTGTGTAACTGATAAAAACGATTGAATGAAAAACCAAATAGAGAAACCGTACAAAGAGCTGTGGGAAATTTTTCTAAAAATTATTTGTCGTCCTCAGATTTAATTTCTATTAAATGATAAATGTCCGAAAAAGCGGAAAAGTTTTGTGGGTCATGAGGAGTAACCGTAACCTTTATTGATGCACCTAATCATTTTAGTTCTTTGCTCCGGATCTCATCCACCTCTGTCGAATCGGGGGCAGGATTCTCGAGATGAGGCCGGAAAAAGCCGAAGGTCTCGACATCGTCGAAAAGACGAAATAATTAGATTTCTATCGCTTTCGCCCTCGAACGTGTCCAGCGCGTCGATGCCGCTGACTCCTTCCTTTGCGTGAACTCTTCGTACTCTAAGTGTGCGTCTGCGTGTTTTCTCTGTGGGTGTGTTTTTTGTGCGTCTCCCTAAGTGAGCTCATTTGTGTCGGAGACTCGTCGTGCTCCATTAAAGAGCTTTGTTCTCCGACATGGAGAATGACGGATCGCCCGGAGTGATGCAGATCCGAGCCTCCCTCCCTCTCTCGCCCTCTCGCCCTCTCTCTCTCTCTCTGCGTCTGTGGTTGTGTCTGTGCCCGTGTGTGTGTGTGTGTGTGTGTGTGACCGACCAGCGTGGGCGCTCACAGCGTGTCAACAGCGCTAGTCAAATATTAATGGGAGCCGGTGCCCGCAGCCACGACCACGCGGTATCATAGCAGCCCTCGGCAGCCGGGCGCCGCCGCCGCTTCTCGCCTCCCTGCAATTACTGCGACAATATATAGGACAGCTCACTATAGGGGATTATACACACTTCAACAGGCAGCTGACACTTACACTTTAACTGTGTGTTGTGTATGGGGGGGGGGGGGGGGGTCTCTGCTGCGTGGTCCTAGCCCCCCATGTGCTCTTGGGAGTTTTTTACACTTGTTCCTTTGGGTTTACGGGAGTTGCATTAGACTTTATATCTATTTATATACCTCATTTATTGTCATTTTTCAGGTGTATTTATTCTATATTTTGCAGTCGATACACCTCTGACTACGTCCTCACTTCTCGGGGGCTCACTTTATACCCGGGGGCCAAAAATCTGGTTTCCACGGTTCAGCTGTTCATCGTACAGTTCGATTTAATGTAATAACTCCGTTGTTATTCTTCTTTTCCACCAACAAAATAATTAAAATCCAATCAAGACCGACAGTGACTTTGTCCGCGGAGCTTCATCGGTGTCCAATCGCGGTTAAAACGAACAGGAGAGCGCCGCACTGTCGTGCAGGTCGATGTCTTCCTGTATCGCCGTCGGTCGGCCTATAGAGGCGTCCTACGATGTTGGGGAGCGTTCACGCTTCTGCATTGGCGTCACGCTGCGGCTGCACCGCCAAGCCACGGCGTTTACATGCCACCGAGTTCCTTCGCCGCCGCTTTCCATGAGTTTGCAGGTGACTGAAACCGATGTGGATCTCGACCGAGTCGGAGCTGACGGATGTCCATCAGCCATTAGTTTTTCCGGAATTAACCGTGACTCGGGAGTGAAAGGCGGCGTCGGAGGAGATGTCTTGTGCGACGGTGGCGAAGAAGTAGGAGAAGCGGGAAACGCGACGCTACCCAGCCGACCGTTCGTGGTGATGCATTGTGACATTTTTTTCGGGCGGTGAACGCCGGGGCGACGGCGAAGGTTCGACACAGAAGCATAAACTAGCCTTTATTTTGGCGACGTGGAATTGTGTCCCTGAGCTTCTCTTATATTTACGGTTGCATCGGGTGTTTTTAACTTTTTCGTTGTAGTAAAACAAACGTGAAGTGGTTTAATTTATCTTTTTGTATTTGTGGTTTAATTTATCTTTTTGTATTTGTATCGGCTTTCTTGCTTGATTCATTCGTTCTTTTCCTATAAACAGTTTCTCTGCCTTGTTCCCTCTGAGGTCGTGCTGTGAACATCGTGTTATACTCAGAATGCTCTGGAGAAAAACTGTATTATAGAAATTTGCTCATTTGTCCTTCAAGGCAAAGCCTGCACACTGAGCGCCAGAACAAGTCTTTTGCTGTATTAGAGTCCTTCCGAGCCCGAACACCTCAGTGTGTCGCCGCTTTGTGCGTCCGCAGAAGGTGAATAAAAAAAAGAAAAGAGGAATGGTTAAAGGCTGGCGGCCATCGAGCGTATTTGTATTCATGGGAGTAAAAGGAATCTGCTGATGGCTGTTTTCAAGAGCGGAAAGTGTTGAGATTTCATTTTGCCGTGTTTGTGTTTGGTTGTGAGACCGCGACGGCCCTCGTGCTCTCATTAACTTATAATGCAGACAAATGGTACATCGGGGAGGGATGTATGATTGTGTATGTGCGTGCACCAACACACAAAGGCGCACACTGTTTTTCCTGCATTATACTGTGGGTTATGGAAGAATAACCTAATAGGAATGTTGCGGTCTTTACACACTAATCCTGAACCGTGGCAATTACTGGATACATAGATGATCCTGTCTCTCTCTTAGTCCTTAGTGTAGGAGCCGTCGTGGCGAAGGAAGAGTTCAGATGCTTTACTCAAAGGAAAGAAAGAGATAAAACTCCGGGATCTTATTCTGAAAATAATCCCTTCAACGTGTCCGTCTCCAAGCCTGTTGGTTTCTAACTTGATGTGAAACGGGGGGCGTCAGTCATTAAGTGACTGAGCGAGTGACGCATCATCGGGGGCTGTTTACGGTCAGTGTCGCCAACTTAGCACCTTTGTCACTAGATTTACCAACTTTTCAGACCCCTACCGACTTTAAAAAAAAAAAAGGACCTACTGACAAATCTAGTGACTGAAGTCGGATAGCAGCCGTCGCCTTTAACTGATGTGTCTGGGGCTTCTGTCAGATGGCGTCATGGTTAAAAAAGAATCACGCTTTTAGCAGCAGAGCAGCGGCTTGGAAACGCCTCCGAAGTGACTGCCGGTCAACATGTCGTCTTAATGGGCCACGTTTCAGTCGCAGTTTCACGCTTGTTCCGTTGTCTGACAACGGAAACAGAAAAAACACGTAAACGGGAAAAGCTTTACTGGGAATTCAGCTGAATTAAAGTACTATACATGTGAGCACAGAGAGCAGGAGAGAAGCAAAGAGATAAAGGGCCCCGGCCACATACTAGGCTTTGACCTAGTCCTGTTTAGGTCAGTTCAGTCTGCAGTGAACGGTCAGTAGACGCTCAGCAACAACTGGGTCCTTTTAATTTCTGAGAAGTTGTCGAATTAAATTTCGGGAGACTGATGAGCAAAAATTATTTGCACTTAGGCACAATGACGAATGTGTCATTTCCTTTAAAAGCCCACCTTGAAACCATTATGTCTCTTATACCACCACCACTTGCCCCCGGTGCCCAAAAGCTGTGTTTAAACACTCCCCCATGCTCTTAAGTGTTGTTGAGTCAGTTTAATTTGCGGTTAGGATAGTTTCACCAGTCACTTAACCTCTGCTCTAGTCTGAAGCGTCACTGTTGTTGCTATGACTACCGGCAGTTAGATGTACACCGATCAGCCACAATGTTAAAACAGATGACAGGTTAAGTCGATAACATTGATCATCTCATTACAATGGCACCTGTCAAGGGACGGGATACATTAGGCAGCAACCCACCAGTCAGTGCGTGAAGCTGATGTGTTCGAGGCGGGAAAAAAGCGATTCTGACAAGGCCAAGATTGTTATGGCTGGACGACCGGGTCAGAGCATCTCCAGAACCATGGGCCCAGTAGGGTTGTTTCCTGGACGCAGTGGCTAGAACCCAACAAAAGGGGTCCAAAGGACATCCTGGTAAACTGGTGGCGGGGTCAAAGGTGCCTAAGGTTCGTTGATGCGCGTGGGCAGCGAAGGCTGCGCCTAGTGATCCGGTGCAGCAGAAAGGCTGCTCGGGCTCAAATTACTGAAAACCCTAGTGCTGACTATGACGGAAAGTATTAGGGTGTAGCGGCTTGCTGCGTATAAGGCTGCGTAGTCACAGGCCGGTCAGTGTACCCATGCTGACCCCTGTCCACCTGCAGGAGGCTCCTACAATGGGCCCTTGAGCATCAGAACTGGGCGATTGAGCAACGGAAGAAGGCGTCTGATGACTCATGTTTTCTTTTACATCACGTGATGAAGAGAAGGCACCGGGATGCACTGTGGGAAGAGGGCGAGCCGGCGGATGAAGTGTGACGCTCGGGGCAATTTTCCGCTTGGAAACCTTTGGTCCTGCTTCCCATGTGTACAGCCCACGCTAACGTTGCTTCAGTCCAGCACACCCCTTCATGCCAAAGGTATTCCCTGATGACAGTGGCCTCTCTAGGCGGGATAATGTGCCCTTCAACACGGCAGTAACTGCTCAGGGTTAGAGCAACTGAGTTCAGGTTCCCCAGGTCCCAGTCCAATCAAGCATCCTTGGGATGTACCGGAAAAACAGGCCCGGTCCGCGGAGGCCCCGCCTCGCAACTTACCGGACTTCAAGGATCTGATGGTAACGTCCTGGTACCTCAGGACACCTTCAGAGTTCTTGTGAGTCTCTGCCTTGAAGGGTTGTAGCTGTTATGGCGGCATGAGGGCGACCTACAGGTTATAAGGCAGGTGGTTTTAATATGGTGGCCGATTGGTGCACTTTTACCACCGATTGAGAAGAGTCCTTAATCTGTGGATTGGAACCGTGTTGGCCTGACGTAGACTTTTTATATGAGGCACCTGCACCCCATCAGTAATATTTGTATACTTGTTGTTTCTATGGCTGCAGCAAAAACACAAATCATTTCCATCAGGAACACGCACATGTGCAATCCACCGTCTGCCCAAAGTTTCACCCTCTGCCCCCCCCCCCCCACCCCATCCCCCCCCCGGTTGGCTCTGATTCTTTGTTCCAGTTTGTTCTCACAGTGGTGAGCCAAGAAAATAAAAAATAAGTAAATTAAAAATAAAGTGAGATGCGCGATGGGGATTTTACCGAATGAGACGTGTTCAGGGCCAAAGGCAAAGTGCTCTGGGCAGAAACGGCCCCGAATTCTACGCCAGAAGCTGAAGTTGGGCCGGATCCTGCTAAAGGGCTGAAACACACACACACGGAGGAATCTAATGTAAGACGAGCGGTCACGAGCAGTCGCACAGAACGTGCGCCAAAGGTCAGAGGTCGGCGTGACCGGCGGCCTTAAAGCAACCGGCGCTTGAACGCAAGAGCTGAGTTCCGACAACGCACACGCGCGTCCTGCCACGGCGCCGCGGCGCCTCTGTGTATCCGTGGGTTTTTTTCCCCCGTCTCTGACTCATTGGAAAAAACAAACCGAGCAAAACTCAGTGGGGGGAAGTTTTCTCGGACGGTGAGGAAACTTTCAAAAGTGAAGGTGTTTTTGGAAAAGTGAGGGAACGTCAAAAACGAAGTGGGAGTGTTTCGGAAAGCGAGCGTGAAAACATTTCATCGGGGAAAAAACAGGGACGGAGGGTTTAGGTTTGGTCCGAGGGTCAAAGTTGAACAACGCACCAGGAAACGAAACGATGCCGCTGAGGGTCCTCGCAAGTATAGCACAAGCGCATGGTCCATCGTGGTGGGTTGGTTGCCCGGCTGCATGCAACCAATGGACCATGTTCCTCTGATGTCATCACTCTGGCCTGCAGTAATGTGACCCCCCCACACACACACACACACACACACTGTTCATTGATCTAAGTGATGTAGAGTTTTTATTCCTGAAGGAATGCAAACAGAACAACAAATCAATAAAGGCCACCCAGACATCTCACATCAGCCAGAGCGAGTGTGTTATCAGGGGAGACGCACTCACACACACACACGCTCACACTCACACACACTCACATTCACACTCACACACACTCACATGCACGCTCACACACGCACGCTCTACCTCTCCAGCGGCTACGGCGCTAACAGTGAGTTAGACCCGACTCGCGTCCACCATTACCCTGATGAATTATTCAGCGCTGGCTGTGGCGGCTCTGCGCCCGGTTTGGTTGGAACAAGCCCGTGGGCGCCGGGCCCGTGGGCCTGTGCCGGGCTTCGGTTTGTTGTTTTGTTTTGGGTTTTTTTTTCCCAGAACTCACTGCAGATTTTGTGCATCATATATCATTGTGCATATATATGTGCATCACATTTATAACTAAATACAGAAGTGAATGCTTTCGTTCCTTTCTGCCACTGTGCTTATGCCTTTGCCACCATGAAATTGCAGTTAAATGTCAAAATGATGGTGAGAACAGATGTAGGGTTTTTTTTGGGGGGGGGCAGTTCCAGCCAATGAGCCTTCTGTCTTTTGGAGGACAAACCTCCATAGACCTGTTGGTTGGAGGTCGGAGACAGTAGAAAGCAGACTGTATTATAGCGTTAAAATATTTACAGCTCAGGCACAAAATAAGAATCTAACGAAGCTACTAGTATAAATAGTTAAACTAGAAAGAAAAATATCAGAAATATCAGAGGAAAGTAAACTAACAGCAGCCAAGGACAGAATATACGGCAATTAACAAAACACCATACGACACAAGAAAATATATAATTAAAAAAAGGTATTTATGCATCTTTTCTAATATAAAAAATAGATCATAACTTCTGAGCAATGGGGGCACCAGACTGCTGCCGTGAGGGGGGGGGGCAGACCGAGACGCTCCCCCCGACGTCGAGGCCGCAGGATTTCAGGCTCGGGATGAGGTCGGTCGCCCAGAAAAATAAAACTCCGGGGAAGCGCCCGGGGTTGAAAAGTCTCTGATAAGCGGTCGTCTGTGCGGGGGGGGGGGGGGGGGGGGGCCCGGCCCTGCCGACAGCTGCATTTTTAATACAGAGATAACTTTGACCAAAAATATAAAATAGAATAAACGTGACAAAACTGTTTTCTGTGACGGATTGCTTTCATATCTGTTGCGTAGCGAAGTGAAGTGAGCCCAGTGCATGCTGGGAAGAAAATCAATCACTAAAAGAAAAAAAACGACAGCGTGAATCTGAAAAAAAAGGAAAAAACGGTCGTGGTGATTTAAATCGCACTCGGCCGAATCGAACCGAATTTAACCTTTTTTAAAACTTATTACTATTTTTACTTTTTTGGGCATCGATGACTGGACGTGTTCCGCTTTAACCTCTGAACCGGCGAACGAGCCGCAGCTTCTCCGCTTCCACAGAACAGGCGACTGGTCGAAGGGTGAAGGTGATTCGCACGTTTCCTGAACGGCTCCGTTCGTTTGGTGAGTAATCCGTCAGAGGAGCCTGGTTAAGGGGTCGGGAGCGACCGCGGCGCCGGTCTGAGGGAGATGGAGTCAACGTGCCCGGTCAGCAGGAGCGTTGTAGTTGGTTATGACATGGTAGCGGCGGCGTGTCATCCGCCCCGCCGCTGGACGTCTCCCCGTCTCCCGGCGGCGCCCGTCGGTTCAGCTCAGTTCCGTCGGCCGTCAGAGTTCGACCTGAGCCGGGTTCTATCTAACGACCCACGTCCGTTGGCGCTGAGAGGCGTCGTCCGTAGCGTTGCGGCGGCGTCTCACTCTTTCGGACGACTGCAGCAGATTCATGTTTTTCATGTTGAAAGTTAAATTCCCGGACAAAGGCGGCGTCCATGCTTGCACGTCTACGTGTGGAAGCATCGGTGGCGCGTGGCGACGTTTGCTGAGCTGAAGAACCCTCCCCCACCGCCCCACCCCTCCCCCACCCCCACTGGGATGCACGTATGCTAATGTGTATATATATTTGTGCATCCATGTCTGTGAGTGCACATACTGAGCATTGAGCCTGTACGAGTGCGTGCGCTGGCCCCCGTGTTCTGTCGGGGGGGGCAGGGGATGGGGATGGGGTTGGGGGGGGGGGGGTGCTGTCATGGAAGATTGGCCAGGGAGGAGATGGAGGATCAAGGTTTCAGTGGGCTTTTTACGGAGGCTTAGCCGCTAATATCTCCGCCGCGGAGGGTCTTCTTTCCCGCTCGTGTTTAAGATTCAGCGCACATGAGGAGGAAAAGCCTCGCCCCCCCACCTCCCCCGCCTCCCCCACCTCTGAAAGGCTAGAACACGTCATAGAGATGGGCATTCTTCGCCTAAACCAGTTTCCACTGAAGAAACCAGGATGAAGTGACCAGGAAACTGGTCTGTTTTTTTCCGAATCCATCCTCCGACCATTGTATCGTCAGTTTCTTTTATTTCAAGTTCACAGACCCTGTGAGGTCACGGTTTCTGAATCCTGTCAATCCCCGAGAGCAAACTCTCGCTTCCGCCAAGCTCTCGTCCGCTTTACCGCCGTGAGGGATTCAATGCCGAAGTCGGGGGGGCGGGGGGGGGTTGGATGTTCGTGAGCACGGAGAGATGGACGATACTCATCTACGTACATCAGCTCCACTTATGTGAGCAGAAGTTTGGCGTATAAAGCTGCTCGGCCAGTACTCGGCTAAAAAAACGATAAGAAGAAGAAGAATAAAGGTTTGAGAACGGCAGGTCGGTAACAAGAGCAGAACGCGTGGAACAAAGGAACAAAGGGGAAGGAGCCCGGAGAGCGGGAGATGGAGAGGCTGGGCAGTCGGGGGGGGTCATATTAGCGGGCGCTGGAGAGGAGATTGTCATTTCAAGCCCTCACATCGGTAACAGGATACAGTCGTCACGCTCCGGTGGCCTGCAGGTCAACCCCCCGTCTACCTGGCCTTCTTCCCACCTGTCTGTCTGTCCGTGTCACATCCAGGGCCGAGGTACATCTGAACGTCGATGCAGAGAGGTGGGGGGGGTCTCGCTGGGGCTCTCTGAGATCTTGTTCGTTTGGGACACTGACCGACTCTGCTCATGTGGGTAAAAAACTGCGACGATCCCTCTTCCGCGCTTTTCCTCCAACCCACAGGTTTCACAGGTAGAACGAGCTAGAACAGAGTCTGAGACACGATGATGACGGACGCGACGACGGACGCGACGGCGGACGCGACGACGGACGGGAAGTAACTGGGACGGAAACCGGACCCTGCTCGAACGCCGGACTCTTCTCGGTTTAGATGGATTCGGCCTGAGTCCTGCTCTTTCTGGCCCACGTTCCGTTTAGATTTTTTGGAGCAACGCCGAATTTTCCGTTAGACATTTCCTGTTCGCTGTCGATAAATTACTTCGACACTGAAGAAAACTAGAAAAACCTGAATATTTTCAGGCAGATTCTGGAGCGAAGAGGGAGCGACGTCTGATTCTTCGACTTCTCAGCAGGTTTACGGACCTGAGTTATGACTCCGACCTTCACACAGACACACAACACCTCAGTCAACCCCGTGACCAGTTGGTCACGACCGTTGGCGCCGTTGACAACGACAATAACCGACTTCCTGTTTTTTTTTTTAAATACCTGCATTCACCTGTGGCTTCACCTAACACAGTGCCCCCCCCCACACATCTTGAATACCTTTAGAAAATCAGCCAAACTTTTCGCCGCCTTCCTGCGTCGTCCCGAACTGATCCCGACTCAGTTTCATGCTCTTTCCTCTGCAGCAGCTCTCACATTAAAACAAACAGAGAGAGGAGCAGGTCACAGCAGTGACCAGGCTGGTCTGGAGTCAGCCGCCCCCTGGTGTCAGTGTGTGTTACTGCAGGACTGTGGGGGGGGGGGGCTGAACTAAGATCAAAGTTTCTCATAATCTCCACTGAGCATCAAAAATAAAGGAGTTCCCCCCTTTTTACTCGGGGTTTAAGTATTTGACACAGATGTGATGTATTATACATCAAGGGAGCGTCGGCCCATTCAGGACTCACCTGAAGCCCGAGAGCTCGGCCGTGATTCGTCTCGACCCACGGCTCCGCTTTCCTCCATGTTCAGCTTCGACTGAGTGTGTGTGAGTGAGGGTGTGTGTGAGGGTGTGAGTGAGTGAGGGTGTGTGTGTTGTTATTTAGGACTAAAGAGAACTGCGGCGTACACTTCATGATGCCAACTCCACTGATCAATAAATCATTTTCATCAATCGCCAAACGCAGACCAGAGTTTTGTCTGTGGGGAGAACACAGTGTGTGTGTGTGTGTGTGTGTGTGTGTGTGTGTGTGAGAGAGTGAGTGAGTGAGTGAGTGAGTGAGTGAGTGAGTGAGTGAGTGAGTGAGTGAGTGTGTTTGTGTGAATCCTCATGTGAGTGTTCTTCTCTTTGTGTCCACGCAGCAGGAAGAGAATTACAGCAAGCAGAGCAAGGTAGAGTGTGTGTGTTTTTGTGTTTGTGTTTGTGTGCGTTTACGAGTGTGTATGACCAGTGCAGTATAGGGTCTTTGCAGTATAGTGCAACGGAGCATGTTTTAACGACAGGGCACCTCAGTGGGGGGGGGGGGGGGGTTGGGCACACACACACAAACACACACACCAGCATCCACTTTGGTTTTGTGCGTTTCCAGCTCTTTGTCTCTCACTGTCACAGTTGTTTACGTACAGTTTTTACCGCGTGTATATGAGTGTGCATGAGTGAGTGTTTGTGTGTGTGTGTGTGTGTGTGCCTGTTGATCTGACTCACTCACCGAATCTGCAGCCAACTGTGTGTTGTTGTGTTGTTTTGTCCCTGTGTTTGTGTGCGTGTGTGTTAGTGTGCTTGAGTCCTTGTGTGCCTGTATCTCCGTGATGTGTGTGTGTTTGTGTCTCTGTGTGCTTGCAGTGTGTTGCTGTGTTTGTGTGTGTGTGTCTATGAGTGAGTGTGTGTGCTTGTATATCTGTGCGTGTGTGTTTACAGTGTGTGTGTGTTGCCGTGCCGGAGTCTTTGTGCGTCGCTCCATATGTTCTCTATAGGAGCTGAGAGGAGGATCTGCTGCAGAGAGCGGCTCAGCTTCCTCCTTCCTCTTCTGCTGCTCTGCTCTCCTCCTCCTCTCCTTGTCTCCTCCTCTCCTCTCCTCTTCCTCTTCCTCTCCTCCACTCCTCTTCCTCTCTTCTGTTGTTGTCCTCCTCTGTCCTCCTTTCTTTTGTCCTTCCATCGCTGTTGCCTTCTCTTTCCTTTGTTCTACTTGTTTCTGTCCTTTTAGTTTTTGTCCTCCGTTCTCTTCTTATCTTCCTTTGTCCTCTCTCCCTCTCTCCCTCTCTCCTCTCCTCTCCTCTTGTCCTCCTTTCCTCTCTCTTTGTTCGTTTTCCTTTGTCCTCTTTCCTTCCCCATCATCTCTTCTTCTTCTCTTCCATCCTTCTCCTTGCCCCATTTCTTTCCTCCTCATCCTCTTCCATCTTGTAACGTCTGTTTTCTCCTTTTTTCTCCTTTTTTCTAATTTCTCCTCTTTTTCTCCTTTTTCTCTTCCTCTTTTTTGTGCTCCTCCCTCTTGTCTTCTCCTCCGTCTTTGTCTTCCTTTGCCCTTTAGTCTCCCCTCCTCCGTCCTGCTCTTCTTCTTTGTCCTCTTCTCTTCTGTTTGTCCTATTTTTCTCTTCTCTCTTTTGTTCTCTCCTCCTCTCCTCTCCTTTCTTCCTCCTCTCCTCCCCCCTCTCTTCCTCTATTCTCCTCACCCCCCTCCTCCCCCTCTCCTCCCCTCCTCTCCCCTCCTTCCCCTCCTTCTCCTCCTCTCCTACCCCCTTCCTTTAATCTCCTCATCCCCCTCCTCCTCCTCCTCCTCTCTTCTCCCCCCCCCTCCTCCCTCTCTTCCTCTACTCTCTTCATCTCTCCCCTCCTCCTCTTCCTCTCCCCCTCTCTTCCTCTACTCTCCCCTCCTCCCCTCTCCCTTTCTCCCCTCCTCACCCCTCCTCCTCCTCCTCTCTTCTCCTCCTCTCCCCTCCTCCCCCTCTCCTCCCTCTCTTCCTCTCCCCTCTCCTCCTCCCCCTCCTCCTCCTCCTCCTCCTCTCCTCCTCCTCTCCTCCCTCTCTTCCTCTACTCTCCTCATCTCTCCCCTCCTCCTCTCCTCCTCCTCCTCTCCCCCTCTCTTCCTCTACTCGCCTCATCTCTCCCTCCTCCTCCCCTCCTCCTCCCCTCTCCTCCTCCTCCTCCTCCTCCTCCTCTCCTCCTCTCCTCCCCTCCCCTCCCCCCTCCTGTTCTCTCTCCTACCCCCCCCCCCCCGGTTGAGATATTGCCTCTGTGATGTGTTGTGACAGTGACGTTAATGGAAGCACTGTACATTTAACGACCTATATCTGCGGAAATTCCTCTGCTGCTTCTCATTGCTCACACACACACACACACACACACACACACACACACACACACACCTGAAACAATACTCACAACTCTGGCCTGGATACACACATGGTCAGTGCAGTGGATGCAGGTCTGTACACCTGTAAACACAAAAACAAATTATTGATATGATTATTGGGTCGTGCGTTAATTCGACAATGTGTGTGCGTGCGTGTGTGTGTGTGTGTGTGTGTGTGTGCGTGAGCATCGAAGGACAAGTGTCTTTTAACTCGGCTCGACTGTCACTCGGCCGCGATGTGACAACTGTCAACAGCGCAACACAAAAGGGCGAGAGAACGGGGGGGTAAGTGAGCAGAAGAGAGTGAGCGGGGACGAGAGGAAGAGGAGAGGAAGAGATGTGAGAACGGAGGTGCAGCGGGAAATGAAGTGAGGGAGCAGGGGTGGAGGATGAGGAGGGTGGAGAGGGAACAAAGGACGGAGACGCATTATTAACGCCACGCCGCCGGAGATGCCGCCTTCGAGCCACGATGCCGATCTGACAGGAAGGTTAAACAAAACAAGGCAGCGGCAGACAGGGAGAGATGAGGCAGAAATAAACAGAAATAAACAAGGTGTGTGTGGGGGGGGGGGGCGTTCGGCAGCTCCTCGCCCAGTCCACTCTCTCTCTCTCTCTCTCTCTCTCTCTCTCTCTCTCTCCCTCTCTCTCTCTCTCTCTCTCTCTCTCTCTCCACTCAGGTTTCGCTCGCTCACGTCTTAACTTTCCTCTTGTGCATCTGTGGCTTAGTGGAAGTGGAAAGAAAAGCTCGATTAATTAGTCACAGAACTCGAAGAGCAGCTGCTTCGACGAGCGTTTTCTTTTTAAAGGCTCCTGCTTCTCTTTCTTTGACGCGACACTGACGTGAACGTCGTGTCTGAACTCTGGAGAGGTTCCTCCACTCGGGCTCTCAGGGCCTGGCCCTCAGGCCCTCGGGCCCTCCGACCCTCCGGCCCTCCGGCCCTCCGACCCTCCGACCCATTGGGTCGGTCGGCGCCGGTTGCAGATGCTCCGCAGTGAGTGATGAGTGACGCTGTCCTGATGGAATTCATGCTGATGAAAATAAATTATGATGAATCTATCTACACCCCCCCCCCGTATTTAATGGGGACCAGCCTATATTCATTCATGCATTATTTAAATTTTGTCAATAATCCAATAATCAGAGTTTGTACATATTTTGATTGTTGTATTTCAGGTGGAACCACTGTTTACAGGCAATGTCCCTTTTCTCTCTTCTGTTGTTTTCTTACTCCCACTTCAATCGCACTCATAAACTCCAATGTGTGTGTGTGTGTGTGTGTTAGTTTCACATCTGTTGTGTGTGTGTGTGTGTATTGAATATTATGTCAGATTTTGTTGATTTTTTTTCCTGTTTTGTCTTATTTTGTATAAACAAGACATCTATGCTCTCTCTCTCACTCTCTCTCTCTCTTTCTCTCTGTGTGGTGTGTGTGTGTGCACGGGTGTGTGTGGTCTCTGCATCAGTTTCACATCTGTTGTGTGTGTGTATTGATTAATACTGTTTATGTCAGAATTTGTTGATTTTTTTTCCTGTTTTCCTTATTTTGTATAAACAAGACATAGCTCGCTCTCTCTCTCTCTCGCGCTCTCTCTCGCTCTCTCTCACTCTCGCTCTCTCTCTCTCTCGCTCTCTCTCTCTCCTCTCCTCTCTATGTGTGTTCCATGTGTGTGTGTCCTTTTATGGTTGGGTCGTGCCATCAGCCTTTGCCATGTGAAGTTCTGACCTGAGCATGAACTCATTGCTGACATTTACAAGTCTTTACACTACGCTATGGTGTGTGTGTGTGTGTGTGTGTGTGTGTGTGTGTGTGTGTGTGTGTGTGTGTGTGTGTGTGTGTGTGTGTGTGTGTTGCAGTTATTCAGGCAGCAGCACACACTCCCTGGAGGGCGCAAACACACACACGTGCAGTCACGCAAACTCAGGTTCATGTGTTTGGATGGATGGGTTTCAGAAGTAGTGAGGAACTGTGCTCTGGGTCTTTCTGGTCTAATAACTCACCAGGAACAGTGTTTCTTTAGCTCGTCTCAAAGCGACGTCCAGCTCGGTCCCTCCGCAGATTTTTATTCCTTCTTTTGCGCCACATTTCTGTTTTGTTTTTTTTTCAGTGTCTTTGTGTCCGCGAGCAGCCGCGACACACACACACACACACACCTTCGGCGTAACGTTGAAACACAGCGTACGCGGATGAAACCCACCACTCCTGTTACAATTCCACAAAAAGAAATTGCAAGCGAATCCGTACTTCATGCGCCGATGTTCAACTGACAAACTAATGGTGGTAGAGTTAGTGAGAGGGATTTTCTTTCCCTGGTTATACTGTTAAAAAAGTAGGCTGTTTATGCAAAGCAAACAGAGCAGGCACATTAAAAATAAACGAGGTTTATTGTACATCATTAATAAATAAAGAGTCGGCGGCGGCTTAAGAAACACGGTTGTTTTTATATTCATTAATAATAATCTCAGTGATTAGGATGATAATCTCTCTCTCTCTCTCTCTCTTGCTCTCCCTCAGGTGTGGAGGCGGAGCTTCTGCCCGAGGTGGCGCCTGTGGTCGTCCGGAGACTCGCCGAGGCCGTCGAAAAGCACGGTGAGAAAAGAACGGTGTATCCGGAGCGGTGTCGCGACTGCGATCATCAGAGTGACAGTGTTAAATCAGGGACAAAAAATAATTATAATAAAGATAAATCATTTATAAAAAGACTACTTCAACATTTTTGCTCTTTTCTCGGTCTGAGGTTTAAAAAAATCCACCTTCCAACGAGTTTAAAGCTTATTAACGCGATATACTTTAATGGTTTAACCTGTAACACAACTGCAGTTTGTAATGTTTTTGGGGGGGTGTCATGCTGGGACCACTTCTTGATGAGCAACCCCCCCAGATGTCGCCCCGCCTCCTCTCCGGCCGTGGCGCAGGTCGCCAGATGTGGTCGGCGAGCGACGGCGCCGATCCGGTGCAACCGAACCCGGAAACCTCACTGTTTCATTTTTTATTTATTTTTAAATTTTTTTATATTTCTTGGGTGTTTTTATCTCTTGGCCGGAAAAACGACAGAAAACCCTTTGACGAGCGAGTTAAAGGTGTTTGCGTGTGGGAACAGACTCGGGCAGCTTTTATTTACAGCATTTAAATTAAATAACACAAACAAAACAAACCAAAAAATCCCAAAACCCTTCATCTCTCGGGCCGGAGCCGTAACACATTGATACGCCGGTTTCTCTTCTCGGTGTTTATGATACAGCTGGACTCTGTGGAATCTGTCATTTAACTGCTCTGATTTAACTTGTCTCCGCTCACTTCCTCTTTCTGGTTTTTCATCATTATTTTCTTTCTGCAGGTGTAAACACCGAGTCCCTGTATCGATGCCCCCCCACCTCCGGTGGACCGGTGGAGCTGCGACAGGCTCTGGACTCAGGTAAGCGCTCGGGGAAACAGCTTCGATGGCGGAGGTGTCGGGGGGGGGGGGGTTGCTGCATTGGTTTCACTTCTTCTACCATCATGGGTTGAACGTCCTCGGTTTCCGAGGCCATCGCCCGGGGGACACAAAGCGACGCGAGGATTGGCCGGGGCCCAGAATGTCCCCCGGGTATCACGACGGGCGTCACGCTACAACTTTGAAAGTCCTGACGTGTTATCTCAAGCTGGGACTAACCGCCGGCTGATGCTTCTTTTCATATATGTAACCCGCCCTTAGAATTAAAAAAAAAAAACCGAAACCCTCACGCTTTCAGTCGCACGGCGTTCATCAGATACGGTGAACGAGTGTCAGCATCTCGTCCGGAACAAGCGGAGAGAATCGGCACGAAATCAGAAGTCCAAAGCCGGGCAGGTGGTTGGTTGCGCCCCGGCCCCTGGACGGGGCGCCGGTCTGTCGCGGGTCGTTGAGGTTGCCCTTTGTGTCCTCGGACTGTGGGAGGGAACCGGGGAACCTGAGGGAACCCCTCACAGGCCCCACGAGAACCCGCAACCTCCACACACATTTGGACCGAAACCTGTGACCGGGTTTTCGGAGCCCGGGACTTTCTGGCTGTGAGGCGGTAGGGCCGAACGCCGTCCCGACGTCCGCCGTCTGCCGTCCGCCGTCCCGCCTGTCGGGAAAAAAAACAGCTAACATAAGCGTGACCTGCGTCAGTTTAGGAGCTAGTTGATGTTGTATGAGAGATTCTTCTCTGATCAATCAAAAAACAAAAAATAAAAAACGAGAATTAATATTAATCAATATGTTTGTATGTGGAGTTTATGTTCTTACTGCAGCACATGGCTCATATGTCATACATGATGTCAGAGGTACAGTCAGTGTCTTGTCATTTTAACTCTGTTCAGCTGCTTTAAGTATTAATTAAATAGGAAGCAAAAATTCAAAAAAATCTATATAAAATTGACGAGAAAATTGATGCATCCAGCTGCAAAAGAAGACGACTTTATAAATTAAATAGCAACGGAGCAGGAGGAGGGAGCAGGAGGGAGCTGAAGGAGGGAGCGAGGGAGGGAGGAGGAGGAGGGAGGAGGAGGGAGTGAGGAGGGGAGGAGGGAGCGGCGGGGAGGGAGCGAGGAGGAGGAGGAGGAGGAGGAGGCAAGGAGGAGGGAGCAAGGAGGGGGCGAGGAGGGAGGAGGAGGGAGTGAGGAGGGAGTGAGGAGGGAGCGGTGGGAGGGAGCGGCGAGCTCTTAACCGAAAACTGGCTGCTGCCACGTCGCTGTCTCTAACTGTCATGTCGTTACCTTAAAGAGCCTCTTTAACAGGTCGATAGGAATTAAAAGAGAGAGAGAGGGAGGGAGGGAGAGAGAGGGAGGGAGGGAGGGAGGAGAGAGAGGGAGGAGAGAGAGAGGGAGAGAGAGGGAGGAGAGAGAGGGAGAGAGAGAGAGGGAGGAGCGGAGGGGGAGGGAGGAGGGGGGGCGAGAGAGGGGGAGAGAGAGGGAGGAGGAGGGAGAGGGAGGAGAGAGGGAGGGGAGAGAGAGAGAGAGAGAGAGAGAGAGAGAGAGAGAGAGAGAGAGTCCTTGTGGTTGAGAGCTGAATTGGACCGAAAGTGAAAAAACGGCAGAACTTTTGTCCCGTTGTTTAATAAGAAAAGGTGGAAACCTGAACTGAGCATTGTCTCTGCAGCCCCCCCCGACCCCCCGACCCCCCCTCCGCACTGGCCCCCGCCGGGAAGGAACCGGCCCCCATCAGGCTGAAGGGAGCTGAAGTGGCTCAGGCAAAAAAGAAAAGTTGGCCGAGTCGGAGTCGCTGAAGTTCAGGTTTGGCACCACCAGGGAGAGCTCTGGCTCCGCACTTTATTTAGGGAGGGAGGGAGGAGGGAGTGGGGGGGCAAAAACATGAGTCTGGGCTCCACTCTGAGGAGGAGAGAGGGAGGAGGGGAGGAGGAGGAGGAGGAGGCGCGTTTTACTGTCCACTGTCGTCAAACAGGTAGAAGCAGAATATCAGGAAGTGATGGGTGATGTTCAGGAAGTGGCTGCGTCTCATCTTCTTTTCTGATCGATCGGAGTAAATCGGTTCGTCCATATGATTCAGCACCGTTTCAGTTCGTCTTTCACTCATTTCTAATGGGATGTTTCCTCCGGAGAAGTTCAGGTCACGGTGAAACCGCCAACGGGTCACGCGGTAGGACGGCTGAGGCGGATCGGAGACCCGGGCTCGGGGGGCGCTAACTCCGGTAACTCGGAGGCGGTGCGGTTGCATAGGTTCACAGTCTGAAGCAGCAGGTCCACGATGGCGGCGGTGGCGGCGGTGGCGGCGGCAGCAGCGGTGGCCGAGATGAGCCCGAACCCAAGGAAACCGGTGCAAACTTTCGAGGTCCAGTCCAGCGTAGATGTAACAGACGCAGATGTAACATTACATAGACTCAGCTCTGTTGGCGACGGAGGCGAAAGACCCCGTTTGGATCACGTGGACGGTCGTGGATGTTTTCCAGAATGTGTCGTAGCTGCACTGTAGCTCTTGCGACTTTGCGTCCGAGGCGCCGGCACTCGGCGCCGCCGGCGGCCTCACTCGCCTCGGACGCGGCGCCCGGCGTGTGTTCGCCGCTTCGCTGAAAGAGCAAAAACAGATCAGCGATTTGCATCTGCGATCAATTTGGAGGATTCGGGGGGACGAGGGGAGAGCACGGCAGTTTCGTTATGGGGGGGGGCTCATGGGTTTCTGCTGGAGGGCGGGAGCTTTATCTGGGCAAACGCGCTGCAGATTTATGGGACGTCTGCTGCTCCTGAATCAGCTTTCTCATCGTTATTAGAGCAGACTTGTTGCTTTTTATTCTATTTTTTTTTGTTCTGGTGCAGTTTTCGAACTCCTGACTCATAAAGTCCAGTAATGTTCTAAACTATGAAAATCAGATCCAGATTGTGTAAAACTGGGAAATTCCCTTTAATGTTTTTTTATTCATTCCTTTTTTAATATCCAGGAGATTTTGATTTAAACAATCAGGATCATGAGACCCCAAGAAAAAATGAAAATAAAGGATTTTTTTGTGATGGATGTGTTTTCTTGTTTTTTTCTCAGCGCACGTCCAATTTTCTGCAGGAAAAAAAAAAAAGCCTCCGACTAAACCGCAGTGAATCCGATACGGTGCATTGAGTATTGAGGATGGGATTTAGTGCAGAATACCCAGCAAACACAACCCCACACACACACACACACACATTCACCTGGCCTCCCAGGGCAGCGGTGGGAGGTCAGCATGGGGCCGGAGCTACACACTTACTCAAAGCAATTAACTGAGAGGAGCTGACATGCAGGCACTCAGAGGAATTTAACATGCAAGCTTAACACGCATCCCCACATATATGTTGAGACAGAAAGGGGGGGGGTACATGAGGGAGATCCTGTGCACGCTCCAGTGGTGAAACCGCGGCCCGCCAACACCCCCCCGCCGCACCGGCGTCGGTGTCCGGACGCAGTCTAATGGAGACGGACGGATCCTATGGAATATAAATGAAAGAATCGCTAGCTTGTGTACAGATCCGCGCTGACATGTGGGACGCGAGGTCACGTGAGCGCACGCGAAGGAAAAGTTCGGTTTGAGTGATGGGGGGGGGGCAGGAAATGTCACGGAGGATCATCCTTTACCGTCTTTTCTCGTGTGAGCTGTGCAGCGAGAGGAGGTGGAAGCTAAAAGGGGGAAAAACGTAAAAACCATCTTACTGTCGGGTGAAGCTCAGATATTAGACATGCTGAGGTCATGAGAGCGACCCCCCCTCAAAATAGGCCTCTGAAAACTGCACCAAAAAAAAAGAAACTGAACGTTCTTTTCTAAATATTGAGGCCAATTTATGCGTCTGCGTCGCATGTAGCCGCCGCACATGACCAACGGCGCCGTGAGCTTTTATACTTCTCCGCAGGCGTCCGTCTCTCGGAGGTTACGCCAGTTGGCGGCATCATTCATGTGCCGCCGTGTTTAGTTCCGTGGCGTCGCTGTGAAATGACAGCGACTGAAACCTAGCGGACCTCGGAGTCGGAGCTGACGGACGACGAACAGAATTTACTGCGACGCGGAAACGAGAGAAGACGCCGGCGGAGACGATCTGAATGACCCTTGAACCCATCCGGGCGGAATCTGGGCGGCTTTCCTGTGCTCGTCCGGCCGCTGAGAGACAACGACGAGGAGGAGATGCGTATCCGATGTTTCCGGATCTCGACGACGCGTAGTTACGTTTTCCGGGCGGCGTCCGTCAAATCCAAGTCTCCGCAGCGAAGACGTGGCAGCGGTCGGTCAAATACCAACCGAAACCTCCTCAAAAATTCCCATCGCTTGCCCCTTTTTCCTACTCACAAATTTACGGGCGCATTATTTTATTTATTTGTTTTTGTATTTTTTATATTACATCGCCACGGATTTCAAGGATCGATGAACACGAGGCTGAACGAGCGCCGGGTGTCGCGTTCAAGCAGATCCAGGATCAGAGACTTGGACTTTACTAATAAAAGTGTCGGGTTTATTTATTTTTTTTGACTGAGGACTGGAACATTCCAGATTTTAATTTGAAACTTTTGGGATTTTAATTCATTTTGCACTTTACGTGCAGAGCTGAGTGTTGAATACAGCAGACAAACGGTTTAACTTGTACACTGAGTCAAAAATAAGGATGATAATCGTGTGCTCTGGCGTCGTTGCTGAAATGTGGGGGTGTAGCGACGTAGGAGGGGTAAAAAGTCTGGCGGGTAGAACCAGCCCTGAGCTCTGCAGGTCAAGGTTGAAGGTTGTCAGCATGTAAAACAGGCGCGATGCCGCGGTCAACGACCTACGCCGGCCGCGGCGCGTTCCACCGGCGGCGCGTTCCACCGGCGCCGTGTTCCACGGATCGTTATTATTGGAGCGTGGTGCAACATCAATCACTCTGCAGGAAGAGCAATCGTAGCCGCTGCAGTGCTCGGTCTGCCCCCCCCCCCCGTTGTGTGTGTGTGTGTGTGTGTGCGTGTGTGTGTGTTATGGAATACTGTTATGTAACATGGGAGTTGCTGCATTGTATGGAAAAGTCTCCGGCTATTCCACAACCTCAGATCCCGTCTAATTGACCCGTGTGTGTTGTGTGTCTGTTTTCTCGGTTTGCCGCATATGTGGACTATTTTCCTATCAAAGTGAGGATGCGTGCGTGTGATTGTGTGTGTGTGTGTGTGTGTATGTGTGTGTGTGTGTGTGTTTGTGTGAGAGTCAGAAAGCTCAGAAAGCATTTTAGAGCATTACCTCATCAAGTTGACCTCCGATTGGTACACGGCCCGGACGTTGCCATGGCGATAGCTAGCCTTTTTTTTAGCCGGTTGGTTCTGCCGTGCCCACACACTGCTCAGTGTGTCGGCCCAGTAACTCTGAGTGTGTGTGTGTGTGTGTGTGTGTGTCCTCCTATCTCTGCGGGGACCGGATCGAGTTTTAGACCTTGACAGTGAGAAATGTGTGAAACCTGTAGATTTTGGACCGTGAGGACATTTCGAAAGACGAGGAATGAAGTCGTTTGGTAAAATGAGGACACATCTCAGTTTGAAGACATTTTATTGGACACTGAGCACAAGTATGTGGTTTTAACAGAAGGGGGACTTTTTAAAGTACTTAAAAAAAATCTTAATCTGGAAATTTTGGGGATCGTGACCGGACGTTTTAGACAGTAAGTAGATTGATCTGGAAAATCAGGACATCCTGAAGAACGGGGACATATAATGTAACGTTAGGGGGTGTTTATGGACAGGGAGGACATTTAAACGACTCAGGGAAAGTTTTGGAAAGCGAAGGAGGACGTCTGTGGAAAACAGGGACGCTTTGGAAAATGGGGGACATTCGCTTTGGAAAGTGAAGGACATCTGTGGACAGAGAGCACGTTTTTGACGGCGAGGACGTCTGAGGAAACCGAGCCTACATGTACGTTTCGGGCACTGAGAACATTCCTCAGGAGGAAAAGGGCGTTTTGGAAAAAATGGCGACACGCTAGAAGTTGAGGTCACCTGTGGAACGTGTGACGGGACACAAGTGTCCTCACAGGTATAGGAGCACAGACGGGCCTGTGTGTAGGACTATGGGGCATATGGTCACTTTCACCTCTGCTGGGTCCTGTTCCTGTTTTGTGTCTTTTTGTGTCTCGTGTGTCTGTTTGTGCACTTTGACCCAGTTAGATTGTGTATGGTGATTACATAGATGCGCTCTCACACACACACACACACACACACGTGTGCACACACACACACTGTGCCAACTTGTCGTGGGCAGCCTCTGTTTTGTGTAGACTATATGTAACACATGCATGTAAATCATACGGCAACACACACACCGGACATAGAGGCACATGGATCCACTGCAGCCCCCCCCCCCACACACACACACACACACACAGGATTGATTATCCTTTATTGGTGTGTATTGGTTTCTCAAACTTTAACAGCACCGTGAGACTCCTGCCCCACTTGTCTCACCTCCTTCTGCCCCCCCCCCCCCCCCGTTCAGATGGATGGAGACCCCCCCCCATCCGATCTGTTAACTACTCCCCGCTAACAACCCATCAACCAGCCTCCAGCCCCTGGAACCATTAAATGATCTTTTATTTCGCTGCACCTCCTTTATGTACTCCTCGGCCTCCCTCCTTTCCCTCCTCATCTCCTGCCTCTCTCTTTTCTCTCCCTTCTTTTTATTCACTCATTCATCACCCCCCTACCACCCCCCCCCTCCGCTGACAGGAGCCGCTGAGTTCAGCAAAAACACAAATTAAAAGCCCCCCCCTCCTCCGCCTCTATCTCCCCATCCCTCTCCCCTCCGCCACCATCCCTCCACCCCCTCCTTCCGTCCATACTTCCTCTCCTTCGCCCTCGTCAGCCAACGGCCTCCACTATTGGTCCGAGGTGATGTCATCATCTTCCTCTGGCGCCGGTCAATAACCTATTAGAAGCCAGCGTTTCTTTTCTTTCTTTCTTTTTTTTTTACAGTCAGCTGGGGAGCAGAGAAGTGAAACCGCACACGCCGGACCGCGCGCACTCTCACACACACACACACACACACACACACACTCACTCACACACTCACTCACACTCTCACACTCGTCCACGCCGGACGTGAGGTGGGGACAGATGAGCGGTTCGGGCTACAGAGACGTGTCAGCGAGTCCTGACGGAGGCGTTCGGCGAAACTGACGAGCCGACGGATGTGGAAAAGGCCCAAGTCACAAAGCGTCTTCTGCCTTTTCAAACGTTAGATTCACCCAGGAGAGAAAATGATGTGATCACAGGTGTGTGTGTGTGTGTGTGTGTGTGTGTGTGTGTTTGCATCGCTTGCATCATCTGCTGTGGCCTATTTTTTATCTCCATCCCCTGGAATTGAAGATTTCCTCAGGTCGAGCACCAGCGTTCAGCCCAAATGGAGAAAATACCGGAGGTCAGGGGTCAAATTACGCTTCTGCCTCGAGCCTCCGCCGCAGCGGCTGTGGGCGTGTATACTTCTGCGTCGGTGCCACTTTTCAAAACCACTAGTTGACGTTGATATGTCACCGCGTCGAGTTTCTTCTCCGCCGTTTTCCACCTGTTTGTCGGCGTCACTTTGAAACGGCGGCGACCGAAACTGAGCGGATCTCTCAACCGACGTTGACGTTTGTGTCTGGTGAGAGATTCAGTGTTTTTAATGGTAATGCAGGTATTTGTAGTCGTTGACACACTCGTTTATATCTCGTGCTCATATTTACCACATTTTTGACCATTTTTTTTCCACAAAACATCGTCTCTTACTGACGCTGCCGTATGTTATAAAAAGCGAGACGCACGATCTCTTCCCCTCCCTGGCGGAGCTACTGAAATTCAGGCTCCGCCTCCTCCCAGTTCAGAGGTTTCGGGGCCAACTTTTGGCCACTTTTGGCACCTTGACGGAGCCAGTGCAGAAACATGATGGACTTGGATTTTGCAGGTTGGGAAAACACAGAAAAGGGAAAACGTGCAATAGGTGACAACCAGGAAACAGCATGCGTCGGTTCGCGTGTTGAGGTGAAAGTCACGGCGGCAGATGCATGACCGACGTGATGACGCGTTTGAATCGAGTCGCTGATACTCTGAGGTACGAACGCGACCTCATCGCGAACTCATCGCGTACACGACCTCATGCTGAACTCATCGTGAACATGACCTCATCGCGAACTCATCGCGAGCACGACCTCATCATGAACTCATCATGAACACGACCTCATCGCTGCCCTGAAGCCTTGACAATCAGTAATAGTTATGCAAACAACATTTACATACATAAAAAACGACGACACATCGGCTGTATAACGAGCTGCAGCCGTCAGAATCGACCAAATTCAAATAACACAACCGCAGGGGAAAAAAACGGCTCTTCACTGTCCTCGTCCTCTTCTGGACAAGTTCCCAGCATGCCGTTCAGCGACGTCCCCCCTCCCCCACGGCGCCGGCATGTCGCCGTCCCTCGCCGCTGAATCGTCCCTCGGACGATCTTGCCGCGGGCGACACTCTGCTATGGTCTGGCAACGCACGACTTCAAACCCAGTGTTTTATAGTTTAATTGTCTTGCTGCGTCACGGCGTTGAAAACGCCGTCATTGGACAAAAAATCAGCTGATTTTATTTTTATATTTCTGGGATCAGCTGTGATATTCTTATCTCTTGTTGTCATTTTCTTAATCAACTTTATCACCGTAGAGGAAAATAGCTACCAAATCAATTAAGCCCTTTTTTTAAGGACGAGTCGAGACATCAGTAACATCTGAGCTCAGCTGATAATTAAGTTCTGTTCTCGACACAAACATCTTCTATCCATCTTCTTTGATATTAACGGGAGAAATATTTACTGTTTCATGCCCAAGTTATGTTGTTACTGCATATGGATTATGAAGATTATTTGTGAATCAGCCACAGCTTGTTAAACTTAAGACAGACAATTAGGCTCTGACATGACAGGTGAGCTCCGACGTCATGATCAGTTCAGCTCTTACATCACAGACAGGTGAGCTCTGACGTCATAGGCAGTTCAGCTCTGACATCACAGACAGGTGAGCTCCGACGTCATAGACAGGTGAGCTCTGACATCACAGATTTACAGTTGAGCTCCGACGTCATAGACAGGTGAATTCAGACGTCATAGACAGTTCAGCTCTTACATCACAGACAGGTGAGCTCCGACGTCATAGACAGGGGAGCTCTGACATCACAGATTTACAGTTGAGCTCTGACGTCGCAGACAGGTGAACTCTGACATCACAGACAGTTGAGCTCTGACGTCACAGACAGATGAATTCTGACGTCACAGACAGGTGAGCTCCCTTGAATCGTGTTTCCCAGATCACCAACCTATCAGAAGGACGGAGCTACAGAACCTCAGGTGAGATTAAAAACATCTCGTGGCAGAAACTGGGTTCAGACACAGCAGCACATGACCTGCAGGTTTTCATACCTTTATCCCCTCGAAACTTTTCCTTGAAAATCCATCACAACAGTTTTGAATACACACTTTTTTAATCATATCTCTCAGATGCCGACTCAGGCTCTTTGTGTGAGAAAAAAGAAGAGAGAGCGAGTGAACATACAC
This sequence comes from Istiophorus platypterus, assembly GCA_016859345.1. Classification (NCBI taxonomy): domain Eukaryota; kingdom Metazoa; phylum Chordata; class Actinopteri; order Istiophoriformes; family Istiophoridae; genus Istiophorus; species Istiophorus platypterus. The sequence continues at coordinate 27,278,635 of CM029123.1, forward strand.
AACTGTTTATTTAGGTCGTCCAACAACAACTCAACAACACACAACCTGACGCACTGTCCGCAAATACCGCGTGTGGATTTATTTTAATGTGTATAAACGCCTTGGTAACCAGCTTCCATATCTCTGCTCTTCCTCCTCATCTTCGTCTCCGTCTCTTTCCACTCGCTTCCTCTCTCAGATGCTTATTTTTTGCCATATGTCGCCTGATGCCGCGAACGACTAAAGCGATACCTGTGGCTTCGCCGTCTGTCAGGAACACACACACACACACACACACACACACACACACACACACACATACTCACTCACTCTTCATCTTCTGACGTCCTCTGTTCCCTCTTCTCTTTTTTCTCTCTCTCCGCTCCGACACAAAAACTGACACATTATTCAGTCGTATCTCGATCTCAGTCCCGAGAATCTGCATTTTACAGGTGTGTTTATCCGAGGGAAACCTTTCACAGGTAGAACTTCCCCTGGGGGGTAAATCAGGCCTCCCCAGCGGTGATCGGTGGGTTGATGGCGCCTTCAAAAAAGAAAAGGCACTAAAGTAGAAGTTACTGGAGTTCGAGCCGTGTAAACGCGTTACCCTGAATTTTATTTATTCAAATCCACTCCTGACAGTTTTCACTAATCTATTAATTGTGGGTTTTGTAGTGTAATATTTAGGTCGACACCAGAGTTAAGCGATCGACAGATTGAAGTTAGCAGCAGGACGGAAGGTAGAATATTCAGCAGAATCTCAATTCAACCTTGTATTTCTCTTTAAATTTGCAGCGTTTAAATTCATCCAGAACAAAAGTCTCGCATTCGGCGTCGGCCTGAAAAATTAAAAGGCCTCTCTAGGGTCAGATCGGCGGCGTCTCACATCCTGGATGCAGTGTTTGAAATCTAAGAGGAAACACAAGGCATATGGATGGATGCAGTGTGTGTGTGTGTGTGTGTGTGTGTGTGTGTGTGTAGGACTGATGAACAGAAACAAGGGTTGTTCTTCTTTTCACAGGAGCTGATTTATCCTTTAAAGCAGATTCTCTCTCAACTATTATTAAGTGCTGGCCCTTGGATGAACTCTCCCTTCTGAGTCTGGTTCAGGTTCTCTGTTCTCTTTGTTCCGCTGGTGTCAGAGTTTCTCCAGCTCTCTCTCTCTCTCTCTCTCTCTCTCTCTCTCTCTCTCTCTCTCTCTCTCTCTCTGTATTTTATTTTCTCCTTCCTGTCTGTGAGTGTCCTCCTGTTGCATCTCTGAGTCCATGTTGTGTTACGTGTGTGTGTGTGTGTGTGTGTGTTTGTGTGTGTGTATGTATGAGCAGAATACCAAGGAAAGATGCGTGCACGCACACACACACACACACACACACACACACACACACACACACACACACACACACTCACACATTAGCAAACTCCTGCACACAGTTGCAGTAGTGAAATATTCCACCGAGTTCAGTATAGAATAAGATTCAATGGATTGAGACTGAGATTAAAACCTGAACGACACACACACACACACACACACACACGTGTGAGTGCGCTCTGAACCCTGCAGCCTTCACTGGTCAGTGAGGAATGAGAATGTTTCCTTCTCTCTCCCCCTTTTTCCTCCCTCCCTCCTTCTCTCCTCTGTCCTTTCTACCTTGACTTCGAACCCAAGGCGGAGAGGGAGGCCCTCGGTCCAGACCCGTGACCCGAGGGCCTCCCTCTCCGCCCGTAACCGCCCTGCTGTCACACATGATCCAGCCGGGGTCCGCGCCCCCTCGGTGTCCGGGCCCCTCGTCGACCTTTCCGGGGGCTCGAAGCCGATGGCGTCCTCACGGCGTACAGCTGCTCCACAGCGGCGCCCGATGATGCTGCGCCAGAGAGCAAATCTTGGAACTGAATCAAAAAGCCCCGTCAGGTTACTTGATAGTTTTTCCTGAGATGTTTCCAATCACTGATGGAAAATTTCAACAGAAGAAAAGAATTATTCTTACTGACGACTGACTGATAACTTTCTATCTGCATCTCATTTAACAGCCACCGATGCCTCTTTCTAGTAACCTGTCTTTTGTCGTCTTTAACACGTTTTGATTTCTGTGTGGAGCCGAAATCAATTTCCCACATTATAGTGAACTGTGTTCTCAACCAACCAAGTAACTAAATCACTTAATAACCAGTGTTGGATGGTTGGTAAGTGTTGTAACATCAGATAATGTTGGTCACACTGGCACAGCAATTTTTTTTTTAGTTTACCTTCAGGGCTAAAGGCTAATTTATGCGTCTGCGTAGAACCTTCGCCGTAGCCTGACGTTCACCAGTTTTCAAGCGGCAGCGTTTGATCGGCAGCGGTTACAACGGCGTTAACGGCGCCTCTAAATGTTAAACTTTCCACGCCGATCCCGCAGTCTGGCGTGTTTTTAATCTGCCTGAACCGGCACTAAACAGCTCACGATGATAAAAGGTAAACTAGCAGAAAGTTATTAAAAAACAAACAAAAACAAAATAACACTTTAATAATATACAGTAGCTACGCACGCTGCCCCAGGATATGAACGTGTCCGAAAATGAAAGTGGATATCGTATAAAACACAGTGTCTGTTTAATTAGAGCTGAGGCTGTTCAAAACAGCTGATCAAAAATCTGACCCAGATCTGAAGGTGATTCTGGAGAAGTTCGCGCCAGAGGCTGTTCAACCTCTGAATGTTGCTCTGCTTCAGCACCAGGCCGCCATGGGGCCGGTAGGGGCCCCGGGGCGAAGAATGAGGGCCGGGCCCCCCCCATTGATCCCTCCGGCTTCCTGCGCATCCTATGTAATGTTCCCTGAAAACGCAAGTTAAAAAACACGTCAACAGACCAGAGCTAACGCCGATGTGATTAAAGTCAGTATCACACGCACACACACGTCGGATCCCTCCGAGACACACATGCTCCATCGTTCCCGACACATCACGCTTTCACTTGGCGATACACTCCTTCATCACACACACACACACACACACACACACACACACACACACACACACGCCGTCCTGCTGCCCCAGATTCCGGCTACAGCGCCCAAATGTGGATTAATCCGCCACCGAAAGTAGTCCCCGGGAAGATGCAGCGTTTCCTCCAGTCTGAGTAAAGTTTGGTAAAGACGACCGTGTGCAGCTGTTTAAGGAAACTACAGAGGTTTACATCCTCAGTATGAACCAATGAGACACGATCGGGGTCAGGAGGTCAGAACGTTGTCGGCATCCAGACTGACGCATTCGCTGATAACAAGAGAAATACAGGGGAAAAAGTCCAGGCCGGCTCTTTATGTACGTATGAGGTTTAGCCCCAGGCTTCTTTGGGGGGGTGTAATGACTGGCCCACTGTTGAGGCTGTGTGGTTGAAGTGGTTCGACCATGTTGTGGTTTTATTTCTTCCCCTTTTTCTTTTTGTATCTCATGCTCAGCTGATTGTTGCTCATCTGCCTCAGATTTTGTGTTGACGTCGGAAAACAGATAAAGTATAAAGTTCATCAGGGTGCTGCGACCCCCCCGACCCCCCAGTGTTCTCCACTGGTGTCAAGCTGTAGATTTACTCTGCAGAGTCTGACCCCCCCGATACTGACGACTGCGTGTTTGTCTCTTTCTGCATGTTTGCGTACATGCAGGAAGAAGACGCTGAACTCGGCAGTTCGACGGTTCGCCTCTGATAAACTGGAGTCATACGACCGCAAACCTTCTGACTCTCTCTCCATCTGCCTTTAACTTGAACATTTCTTGACCTCACTCTCTCTTTCTTCTCTCTCTCTCTCTCACACACACACACACACAGTTTTTTCCCTTTTTTTTAATCATCTGACCCTGTCTTCATTTCTGTCGGGTGTGTTTTTTTTCCTCATGAATCCACAAACTCATGACCTGTCTGAGTGTTTTTCGTGTCTGCTGGTTGATCTATAAGTTTACGAGGACGCACAACCGAGGCCTCGGGAGAGCGGCGGCCGTCTGACGGCCTGGGAGCGTTGGCGGAGGCGGATGACGACGAACGACCTCATTGAGACGACACCGTAGTTCTGTTGCACAGTTGCATTCAGGGGAAAAAAAAACATGAAATTACCAGTTATTTGACTTTTATACCATTTTGTTTTCCTTGATTTATCAAAGGTTTAAAGATTCTTTTAACCCGTCAAAATTTCTGGCATTTAAATTATTATGCCACAACATTTTCTCTCAATTTTTTACATGATCTTTCCTCTTTTCTCCCTTTTTCTTTTTTTATTGACATTGCGCGAACAGGTGATCATTTCCCCTTTTATCCCCCGTGTCTCTGGTCATGTCGCAGCGCAGCGGATCTTACAAACGCATCCCATTCAGAAGTGACTTCCCGCGGCCCCGCCGCCGGGGGGAGGCGCGCGTATGCGAGTCGGTCGGGCAGAACACGTGACGCCTCCTTTCATTTCGGCCGGATTATCTCAGATTATCCATATATTTGGTTCCCTCTGAGCAAACACTGTAATCCGCCGTGGCGACGATCGGATCCCGACGTTCGGTTATGAAGATTTCGTAATTATTTCAGGTGTGAACGCAGATGCCGCCTGCCGCCGTGCCAATGCTAAGCCCGATAATACTTGGGTGTTATTAACACATCCGCTCCGGATTCCTCCGGAGAGAGCCGCTGCAGCTCTCCTCGCTGACTTTAAATGATATTCTCCATTGTTACCTTAATTCTTTGACAGCTAATTCTGCCTCTGTAAGTCCCAGACTCTCCGCTTTAGTTAAATCACTGCTATTGGATTAGCCGGGACCTACTTTTCCAAGAATCCACGGGACTGTGTCGCACTTGTTTTTTCTGGTTTTTGGATTTTTTCCCCTCAGAAAAATCGCTTGTCGGGCCGAATCAGGACACTGTAAATGCCGACGAGAGCAGACGATCACACGAACTTTTTGTGGAGTAATGAGATTCTTGCAGGAATGCCGCTGCAAGGGGCGCGCGACGTCGCTAACAGGAAAGACACACAATGCACAGAGAGCAACACAGCGGTTTTGTGCGTTGCATTAAGACGTAGCTTTATCTGATTTAAACATACTGTCCCTCATTGTGCGAGAACAGGGGATTGATTTTCGTCATTCAATTTTTTCTCTGTGGCTCGGGTTCAAGTTCAGTCAGAGTGCGTCTTTTATCCCGTGTCCGTCCTAGATGTCAGCGGCCTTGAGAGGGACGGGGGGGGGGGGTCCTTCACCAGGTCACCGAGCGTCTTCTTCTTCATCTGCGATAAGTCCTCCACATGTCCTCCCTACCTGTACGTTCTGCTTCGAGATAACAGAGGCGCAATCAGTGTTCTGTCCTTAAACGCCTCGCTGCAGTGACCTCAGCCGCGCAGCCTTCACTGTCGCCTAGGCGCAGACGTTTTCACGCACACCGAGGATCGACTGGGAAGAAGAATGAAAGCTCGGCCCGCTGGAGGTCAGGTTCCGACTGCAGGAAGTGCGAATGCTGCCTCTTCCAGACGTCGCGTCTTCTTACCGGGCCTGGTGCAGGCCCACATTGTGGCTTCAGCGGGTCGGAGGCTCCGTGAAAACTGGCACTTCAACTTCAACTGGATCTGCCTGGTCTCATCCATGCCAATCAACCATTCCTGCCCCCCCCCATGAGATGCAGCGATCCGATAACCGGACTCTGCTCGTAGCTATCGACCCAGCTGCGCTCCACCCATCCATCCATCCATCCATCAATCAACCATCCGTTCGTTCATCTGTCCAGCTGTCAACTGATCCACGGGCCTGTCGGACAAAGCCTTGATTAGCTGGGGGGGGGGGGTCGGCCACGTATGTGCGTGTTGATGTGTGTTGTTGCAGAAAGAGGAAGAGGAGATTGTTTTAGACAGAACAAAAAAGATGCAGTTGAGGAGGAGGAGGATCAAGGTCACGTGACCGGTTGAAGTCGCTCCCCCAGGAGGAAGATCTGAAAAAATCAGGCCCAACCTGTCGATGCATCACAGCCCAGACATGTACATGGAGTGATACTCAATAGTGACCTATCTGGGCAGGGGTGTACGTGTGTGTGTGTGTGTGTGTGTGTGTGTGTGTGTGTGTGTGTGTGTGTGTGTGTGTGTGTGTGTCTACTGAAACATTCCCCACCGTGCTGGTAAATTTGTTCGCTAATTTCAGGAATCAATTTTACAAGGAAAATGACTGGATGATGTGCAGCTTCTTTTCAGGGAACATGAAAAGTGACATCGCCTGAGAAGAATGCAGGCTGGTGTTTTCTGGGAAGGCTGCAGAGACTGGAAAGGGGAAGACAGAGGACGAGGACTGTGGACGAGGGGGGGCTGAATTGATCTGGGGATTTCTCCTCCCAATCCCTCAGCGAGCGGCGTATTGACGCTGGTTGGCCGTGGCCCCGGAGCCGACTCGGTTTCATTCGCGGTGATTAAGGCTGCCTGGCTCAGGCCGTCCCGCTCGCCGCAGCCCGACCTCGGCCGCGTCCGTGCGGTTTGAAACCCGGCGTTGTCTTATTTTGATGGCTGACGTGTTGGCAAGGACACGGAGCGGTCGGTGTTGCCGTTCGCCTGATGGTTTTGAAGTCTCACATTCGCTGTCTCCCTTTTCTCTCCGGTTGGGTGTCCACCGGTTTTCCTTTCTAGCCGCCAGATGTTCTGCTTTCTCCACCAGCCGCTCTCTAACCGCGTCGGCGTTGCTGTTTGGCGCCGAGCGAGCGGTGAACGGTGAATTTGTAAAGAGCTCGAAGGCAAATGTGTCCTAAAACCAAAACTCTGTGCTCAAAGAGGCTAAAATAACTCCACAAGAGCTGAGAGTGAAGTTCTAGTTCACTGTGTCTGTCACAGGCTAAATTACTCTCAGTTATGTTGTTGGTCTGTTGTTAATGATAAAACGAAGACTAGTGCGGCTTTAACGTTGTCGGCGAGAATGAACGTGAAATTCATTTTAATTCCTCGACTTTCTGAAAGAAGCGAAACACAGATTTTGACCATATTTTGCAAGGAAACACATCATTGCAGATTGAATTATATAAACAAGAAGCTCTGACCTAGCTAGCTAGCTAGCTGGACAAAAGCTCACACAGGTTATTCTGGAGACATATTTCTAGCATTGGCTCCAGCCTTATAACTAACTAATAACAAGGTTGTTAGGTGGAACAGTTCATACTCTTATCATTATCTTAATATTATAATTGAATGGTGCAAAACAACTAATACGATAGCGTCCTCTTCCTCTGGTTCACCGTCCCCTCAAAGGTCATATTGTCATCAAATTCCCGAAGCGAGAGTCCATTTTCTTTATTGGTACGATCCAGCTTGTTATTGCATCCCGAGAAATGTTTCTCCACTTCCTGTTTTCGGCGTCGCAGCCTCGACCCCCCTGGGGGGGTTCAAGGGGGTCACTCGCCAAAAAAAAGAAAAAAAGTGACACCGGGGCGAAATGAAAAAGAAGCGCGGGTTAATGCGATTGGGGCGCGGGGACGGATCACGGTTAGACAGAACGCCAAGTTAGCCGGCGGTTTCTGATAATCAGACACCAATTTTCTCGGTGTCTGTTAAAAGACAAAAAAAGCGGCTGTTGTTCCGCACGGAGCGACTGTTAGATGATGGAAACCCATCATGGATTTAAAAAAGAGAAAAGGAAGAAAAAAGGCGGCCTCAACATTCTGTGAAAGGCCTCTATGGTGAATTCTTGTAAAATCTTATTTATTTGTGTCCACATTATGTTCATCTGATTCTTCACAGCACTAAATAATGAACCCAGTGACTTCAAAGAAATCATGTGCGTTTCTCCGGAACAATCGTGCCATTTTGCTGCTAGCGTGGGAAAGACAGACAGTCATGTCTCAGCAAAATGTGTCTTAAACAAGCAGTTTTTGTCGCTGCCCCCCCCGTCTCTCTCTCTCTCTCTCCCTCTCTCTCTCTCTCTCTCTCTCCCTCTCTCTCTCGCTCTCGCCCCCCCCCTTTGAAGTCATAACTAACTCGTGACCGGCCGACGCATTGTCTGGACCCATACAGGACCCGCTTTTATTCAAATCCCTGTTTTTTGTGGACCTATAATATTGTTGTTTTCCAGCACAGTGGTCATGCGGAGCCCACCTGGATCGGGGGGGCGTCTCGGGGGGGGGGTCACTCTGGCTTTACCTCATAGCGAGATGGTTTTTTTTGTCTTACCGTCTAAGTGATGGGTCGCTCAACCAGAGAAGATGAGGGGAACATTTCTATCTATACATACGTGTCCATACCAACCCAGCAAATAACAGGTTTTCATTATGAAAAACAGTCCAGTGAAGCGTATAAATAATAGTTCTGTGTGAAAACGAGGTTTCCTCCGCTCACTGAGCTTCTCACGCGGACTTCTCGTCCACGTTGGCTTCAGGAAAAAAAAGAAAAAAACAGGTTCAAAGTTGATCTTGACTTTGGAAACGGACTTGTTTTCCCAACGCATATTTCCGAAGGGCAGGAATGAGCTTGTAAAATTTAATTTGTGGATCGTTTTCTCTATAAACACTTTTACAGTGCAAACAGGAAGCGCTAGTAATAAATGCAGCTTTTAAGAAAATAAGAAATAAAAAATAAAGGGGTAACTTCATGGTACAGGTTATGTTTACAGTGTCGTGGAGGAATGTCTGCGGCTTTCGCTCGACACAGGTGTTTTATTCATTTTTAACAGCGCTACCGCGTGCAGCTAGCGACAACGCGTGATGTCACCTGCATTATTTATGTCCAAAACAATATCCTCGGTGCACACAACTGAAAAGAAACAAACAAAAACAAAATTCCGGGGGGGGGGGGGGGGATTCCGAAATAACAGGAGGGAAACTGAGAGGAGATTTCATCCCACACACGATCCATGAAAATGAGTTTTTACACTGTCACTGCTTTTTTTATTATTTTGAACGGTGATAAATCTCAGAATATCTCATTAACGTGTCTCTTACATCCCTGGAACAGCGGCTCCGTCCTCCATCCGCTCAGGGGCTGATGAAACGCCAATGGACGGCCAATGGCAGCACACACGCACACGTCGAATGCACGCACGCACACACACACATCCACACGCGCCCGCACACACACACACAGAGCGTGTCACAGTGTTGCGCCGTTTTTTAATGCGTCGGTTGACTCCCACAGGATCCCGGGACGTGGCCCAGACCGAGCGACCGAGCGACCGAGCGACTGAGTGCACCTTAAAAATTCAGAGGCACTTAAAAAAAGAAAGAGAAAAAAAATCTCAGAAAGTTTCCCTCCTGCGTCTCGACAGCTGTGCAGCTGTCAACACAGATTTTAAGGAGTCGCCCGAACAACTGCAGAACTAAGTGGCGTTTGGGGGGGGGGGTTGTCTTTGATTCACTACAGTGTTTGGGCCTCCTGAACCCACTAGTACCGAAGTCGTTTGTTCCAGAAGCTGCGAACCTATCCAGCGTCGCCACCACGGTCGTCAACGCCGTCGTCGTCATCAACGCCGCCGTCGTCATCAACGCCGTCATCGTCAACGCCGTCGTCGTCATCAACGCCGCCGTCGTCATCAACGCCGTCATCGTCAACGCCGTGGTCGCGTAATTGTCACCGGTACAAATCCCAACCCAATAAAAAACAAAACAACAACAGCAGCCTCCGGTTAACAAATTACAATCGGTTCTTCAGGAGGGAAAAAAAATGGTTTTATGTGATAATACCTCATAAGATCGACCCCCCCCCCACTATGCTCACTGGAGAAAAGTGTATTAATATCTTTTCATTAGCCGGGTCCCATGGCAACGCCGAGTTCACTCCGGTCTGGGTGTTGGCTGTGATCGAATCCCCAGACAAATCGCCGCACGATAACAGGGGCCTCGGCGTGGTGATATGAGGAGGTCGTCCATTGATGTTAATGGCCCGGCGGTTTACTGGGCCGTGGTGATTGGTTAAATTTATTCAGGCATTAGTTAGAGGGGCAGATCAATGGGATTTAACAGCCATTTTGACTCCAGTGGGTCTGGTGCATGTGCTGGGAGGAAGGGGGGGGGGTGGTGGAAGAGGATGATGGGATGAGGAAGATGAAGGGTGGAGGAGAAAGAATGGAAAGATAAAGAGGAGAAGGAGGGAAAGGAAAAAAGAAGGAGCTGAAGGAGGTGGTGGTGTGGGAGGATAAAGGATAGAATTAGGCAAACATGGGAAAGGTCAAGGAGGAAGAGTCAGAACGAAACCGAAGAGGCGGGGAGGGGGGGTCAAATGTGGGCAGAGGCGAGTGGGCGTCCCGTGGCGCCGTGCGGTTTGTCCTCCCGCTAATCGGCCAGGGCGCCGCGTAGAAGCAGGCAGGCCCGTTATCTGCTGTTTTGTCTACCGGCGGGTGAATCCGCGGACGGTCTTAGAGGGTCGGACATCTCAGCATCTCCTTTATCTGCGGCTGGATGATAGTTACCCCCCCCCCCCCCCCAGCCCCCGGGCCTTCCCCACAGACTAACTGACCATGAGACTCGAGACGCTCTGGCCAGTCGCATCACTGCTGATCCAATCCCACGTTTGTTTCTTATAAACAGTCTGTGGCCAAAGCTTTGACTCCCAAGATGTAGCACTTACTTCTACTCATTACTACCAGAGTCGCTTTTTGAGTAAACAAATAAAATAAATAAAAGAGAAAAATCGCTGTTGTCCTGCTGAAACCCTGCCTTAATGGAACACGATGGCCTGTATGTTTCTAGTACTTTGAAAGTGCATTTTGAAGGTTATTCACATTTGCTTCGTCATAGTTTTTCTGCACATCCTGTGACGTTCATTCCTTAACATGAGAGTCACTTTTCACAGATTCTCCGCCTCCGCCCCCCCCCCCGACCTGTGTCCTTAGGGAAAACTCAGACTCTGTAAACCGAGGATGGGAAAAAAAATCAAAAAACAAAAAAACGCTGAGCTACATCTCGTCTCTAACGACCCCGTCTGTGTCTCTGTCTCCGCCTCCTCGCCCTCCCAGATCCGGCTTCAGCGGACCTGGACCAGTATGATGCGGGTTCCCTGGCCGACGCTCTCAGGGTTTACCTGCAGGACCTGAGCGCCCCCATCATCCCCGCCGCCGTCTACAGCGAGCTGGTCTACACCGCTCAAGGTACAGTGTGGAACCTAGGCACACCGCTGTTAGCCCGTTGAGGGGTCCGGTTTCATTCTACATGATATGCGATATTTGTGCACCTGCTGTACCTGGTACCTGTATCTGGTTATATAGAGAGATTTTGGTTTTAATATTTTATTATCTTTTTTGTCATACTCACCTCTCAGGCTCCAGCCCCCAGAGCAACACAATTAAAGTAGATGGGAATCAGTTTGTGTTACGTTTAAAAACGATTTGAGAAAATAAACGGCAGCATTTCTTCTGAGGAATAATACCCGTTTGCTCATGATCATTCTCTTTCAAGATTTTTTTTTTAAGTTATCACAGGTAAACATTTGATTTCAGCGACTACAGTCAGAAATTCTATATTCTGAACCGAGCCCTCGGATGATACTTGCAGCAGGATGTCAAGTGTTGTATAACATTGTAATAAAGTAGGAAAAACAAGTTTATTCAATCAAGATAAAGATATTAGAGGATCTTTTTTAAAAGCACATAGGAATGGGTTTAAAAATCTATACATCCCTAAGAAACTGCAGACATAACGACCTGTGGATTATTTAGAGTCACAGGGACACTGTCGCTCGAAAGACGTGTTGCTGCATATTCACCTCTGTCGTTTTGAGGTGTGGGCAGGAGTCTCAGACATCGGCATCTCAAACCGGGACCGGTGAGTCTGAAACTACCGGCATGAGTAGATACCGCTGGAGACGAGGGAAAAAATGCCCAGTTTAAATGCCTCTGCCTATTTTTGACGGAATGATCTGATCCTCATGTGCGATGGAAAGTGACTGACGAACGAGGCCGAAGTTAAAAGTTTGCAAAAAAAACTTCTGGGAAGCAAAACTACTGACACAATTATGAGCCACATGTTATTCCAGATTTTTAGTGTTCCTGTAACTGTCAGCTGTATTTTCATGGCCGGTGACCGTTATGGGATCGGGCCCCGGCTACATCCTCCGTCATGTGCTTCCTTTTTCCTCCACCCTCAAAAAAACACCACGGGGCTGAGACTCCGGAGCGAAGCCCGGGTTTGGGGTTTGTTTGTTTTGTTTTATTATTATTTTAACGCCTCCGTCACTCAGAGTGAGCGCCGGCGCTCGTCACTCCTGACAGATTTCCGTCGTACACTGGAGGTATGGACGACGATGCCGCTGCAGCCTCTCGCCAGCATCAAGTTTTGGCTGATCTCCCGGCGGCGGGAGGCGGCGGACCGAGCCGGAGCTTGGATCGGTGCCAGTCCCTTGAGCGCTCTCCTCTGTCTTCCTGTGCATCTGACCTGCCTATTCACCCTGTAACCTGCCACCCAACTTGCCCAGCAGCCCCCCCCCCCCCCACCGGCTTTTAGGGACTCTCTCGCTCTCATCTATTTTTCATGAACCCTCCCTTGAAACTCGGAGTTTTGTGCTCTGTGTAGGCAGGTGTGCACGCCGTCCGTCGTCCGTCCGTCCGTCCGTCCGTCCGTCCGTCCATTATCTGCCATTTAACTGGGGTCACGTCACTGAGGCAGCGGGTTAAGCGTAGTCCACACATACCTCTCCCCAGCATCACTGTCCAGTTCCTCCTGGTGGACCCCGAGGCGTTCCCAGGCCGGGTGAGATATGGAGTCTTTCCAGCTGTTTCCGGGTCTAACCCCGGGGCGTGCTACCGGCTGGACCTGCCTGGGAAGCCCCCAATGGAAGGTGCCCGGGGAAGCGTCCCGATTGGACGCCCCGAACCGCCTCGACTGGTTCTTGCAGTGTGAAGGAGCGGTGGCCCCGACTCGGAGCTCCCCCAGGATGTCTGAGCTCCATACTCCATCCAGATTAATCAACATTAAAACCAGGTACAGGTGTGAGCGTGAGCTCATCCACCTCACGGGGTAAATCCCAGCGGCTGCAAACCGTCCGAGTGCGAGCTGGACGTCATTGGCTGGTGATGCAAAAAGAACCGCGTCGTCTGCAAAAAGGAGCGCAGCGATTCTCTGGTAGCTCATCATCGAGATCCTGTTCCCGACATTCACAAACATGGTCGGTGAATGGAAAACGTGCTCAACCCGTCCCCACGCCGAAAATATGAACGCGACGCTCGCTCCGGTCATAAAGAGACCGACTGGCTCGCAGTAACAGCCCTGGTTCACCCGATATTCCCACAGTTGCCCCCTGTGTGTGGAAAAAAAGTCAGGAATCATCTGAGCTTGCAGGAAGTTTCACACCGGCTTCCCTGCGACCCCCCCCCCCCCCCAAAAAAAATAGTACTAGGCTAAGCTCCTCGACATGATCTCCAACTGAAAATGATGTAAGTGCTTTTCTCCTCTCTCTCTCTCTCAATCCTCGTCCCATTAAGTGACGGACCCTTTTTTTATTTTACTTATTAATGGAAACATTATAAGTCAGGATAAACCGCTTTGGAAGGATGCATCAAGTGCTTTGTTGAGGTCGCCTGAGGTTAAGCCCATTGAAATTGAACTTCTTATTAGGGAAGGGGTCACTTGAAGAGCATAGAGTAATTTCAAAGGATATCATAAGACTGGTTTTGAGATCTGAAGCCTTTAATTTGTACAGCAGGGATAGGTCATGTAATAATATTGAAGGATCCATGAAAAATAAACTATTTGCTCGAAGGGCAAGTGTTGTTTTTGTTTTTTTAATCATTTAGGTGCGTCTTCAACTAAAAAAAGTACAAGCCAACATGAGTTCTTTATGTGTTTCCACTTGCCCTCAATTCCATCACCCGTAACCAGATAATTAGTCTAAATTGCTCGTTAACTTTTCATTATATTATTCATTATTCCTCATGGTTTCTTAGGCTGTTTTCTCTTTGGGATTTGATTATTTTTCCCATAACAAACCCTCTGAGACTGACATATCTGTGGTAGCCGGTGTGCTGAGTAAAATCACTGTTCATTTACCTTATTTTCCTTTTGAGTCGAACATTTCAAGCATTACCGGCGCCAGCAAACAGCGGCGTCATCAGCAAAGATGAATCTCTTTGATAATTTTTTTCTCATTTTAATGTTTTATTTCCTCTAAAATCATCAATCTGTAAAAAAACTAAAAAATGCAGTGAATGTGCCTGAGTCAAATTTTCCACATATAAAGAGCAGTTACTGTTTGTCCCGTCTTAGTCTGATCCCTGAGATTTGTAGATGTTGTAACAGTTAAAATCCCCTCTTTCATTTCTTTCTTTTATTTGTTACCTTTCCTCTGGCCACACTTCTCTCCTGGAGACCAGTCCTTTTCCCATCTGTTTGATCCACGTCCATTTTTTTTTTCCAGCCGGTTCGGCTCGACACAGGGAAATCCCCGTACGCTGTCGGAAATAAAGATAACATGTTCAGAATTTGGAGGGATTTTCGGAAACCGTTTCAACCCCGCTGACCTGCAGGCGCTGCCGTTGTCATGCACGCAGTTTTATTCAATCCCTGCAAAAGGTATTACAAAATCTGGTTGAGATTATACGGCCTTTGAAGACACCAGGGTAAATTTGGGTAAATGCGTCTAAAAAAAAGTGGCATTTGAACATGAAATCTGGCTGCAGACCACGTTTTTTGAAGCTAAATCCAATCTAAAAATGTAACCTTATGTGCGTCATCTCTAAGTCAAACTCCATTTAACCCTCAAATTAGTCCAATCGTTTTTCTATTTCAGAGCAGCCTTCATCTGTTGTTGTTGTTGTTTTTTTTTTTTTCTTCAGTAACAGAATAATTACATTTGTTGTCATCAGATGGCTGTAATCCTCCTGTAATCCTCCTCTCATCTGTCCCCAGCAACATCCTGACCACAATCGGCCTTTTGTTATCATGGGCTGTGCCATTTTTTATTTTTTTCCCAGTTTTATTATTTTTAGCTGCTTCTTTTTTTTTTCAAAGAAAGACGTGAGGATTGTGATGCTGTCACATGTGCGAAAGCGCCCTAAACCATTTTAAAGTAATGATGCTTGAAGAGCAGAGATGAATGAGATGCTGCTGGGGGAATGCTGGGTCTCTGTAAATGATATTATAAAGAGGGCGGGCCAGACCCGCTCCACATGGGTGGAAAAGGCATTTTTTTTCTGCGTTTTATTTTCTTCGTTTTTTTTCCTCCTTCATCCACCTCTCTGGTCTCTGAGTCCATAATCTTAATGATTTAATCCTTCTCCACTTCTTTCCCTCTGCACTTTTTTCTTTCTTTTTTTACCCCCCCCCCCCCCCGTTTTCTTTTTTTTTTTATCCTCAG
The DNA here is from genome assembly GCA_016859345.1 of Istiophorus platypterus. NCBI lineage: Eukaryota > Metazoa > Chordata > Actinopteri > Istiophoriformes > Istiophoridae > Istiophorus > Istiophorus platypterus. Next base: position 27,293,858 of record CM029123.1, read on the forward strand.
TCCTTTCTCATTCATTACCTTTGCCAGAGTCATTTAACCCTAATGGCCTTACCGGGGTGGTCGTCACCTCTGAGGACGAAGGCCAGCTGGCAGGGTCTGACCGGCCGCCGTCCATCTGGACCCGAGGGACAGAGGGCGGGGGGACGCAGACGGGGCCTGGGTTCCTTGTTAGCCGGTGCCGTTGATGGCCAAAAGTATTTGGACAGCGCCGGCGGCATTACCGTGCCGCTCTGGCAGCCTCCATTTTGTTAAATTTCCGACTTTCTACCAGGTGTCAGAACAGGCCGCGGGGATTTTGGTCCCGTTCAGACACCGGAGCAGCACTGGAACCACCGGGTCTGGCTCCCAGTCTATCCTAAAGGTGTTGGATGGGGTTGGCTCTGTGCAGTCACTCCCCACGGACTACGAGAACCATTTCTTTATAAAGCAGCGTGGATCTATTTTGTAAAGCAGATATATATTTATATATTTGAACATTTTTTGTCGGCTGAGATATTTCGGATCTCTCCGGGCTCCAGAGGAAGAGGTCTCTTGAGCTCACTTGGCATCATGGCCACGTTTGGCAGCGTTTCCCAGCTGACGATTGGCTGCTGCTTCCATTGGCCTGTGACCCCTCAGGTATCTCTGCGCCTGGAGGCCCGAGATGTATCGGGAGCCTCGTTCACAGATCTTCGCGCCGGCTGCTCGGACGGCTGCTTATTTTTAATATGGCGATATCAGTGTTTATTGCTCTGTTTTGATAAATTCGAAAAGTTGAAGCGTGTCCACATACTTTTGCACAAGTTCATTCAGACTGTTGTTTTTAGCCGTTTTACGAAATAAACCAGCAGGAAGTGAGGCAATGTTTTTTTTTTTTTTCCCACATCTTCTTTGTGCATTTTGACAAAGCAGCTGAAACCAGCAATTAAGTTTAACTGCCTGAGTGAAGGTGACGAAGATGTGACTTATCTCCTAAAAAAAAAAATTTAAGAAAGCAGAAACTCTGCTTAATCCCAATTCTGTTAAATTAGGTCACACACGAGCGCGCGCGCCCACACACACACACACACACACACACACAAACACACACACACCCACACACACACACACACACACTGTCCAGTTGTCCAGTCTCTCACACTCCCATGGGATCAGATTTACAGAGCAAGTTCCCTCTCCAGCCTCGACCTTTACCGACCAGCTGGGTCAACCACAACCCATAAAAACAGAGGGAGGAGAGTTTGTGTGTGTGTGTGTGTGTATGTGTGGTGGTCATCTATGCACAGCAGTGGACAAAGAGAGGTGACTTCCATGACCCCATCAGGCTGCAGCAGATTGTCAGCCATCCATTACCTCCCACCTGCCCGCCCAAAACACACACTCACACACACTCTCACAGACACACACACACTCAAGTGTCCCTGAACATCCTCGAGTGTCCCACGCTCCTGGAAAGCGACAGAAATCATCCTGTAAATGTCTCACGTTCCCCGAATGTTCAATCTTCTACATTTTAAAATTCATGTTTTCGCATTTTATGTTAATATTACAGTTGTGATCCTCATGATATTCCTTACATCAAATCCCTGTTATTATTCTATCAACGTTTGTCTTTCTTTCTCACAGTACTTTACTGGAAAAGCAAAAATATACAGTATGTTAAAGACATACGCAGAAAAGAGGAAATTAGATATGTAGTGCAGAGATTAAAACAAATAAAAAATTTGTGACAAGTAAACGGAAAAATGCTGAAGGGTCGAAATTATTGAAGAGACTGTGGATTTATATATAGACGTGATTTTGAAGACATTTTAATTGACTAAATTCCACTGTGGTCAGAAAAAAGCTATTTCGTTTCGTTCTCCCGTCACCAAAAATTCTAAGCGGGTTCGACGGCGAAGCATCTCGGGTCTTGTTGTGCGATTTCCAGCCGAGATGGTCCCTTTCCAACGCGCCGGCCGTCTGCGTCCTCCACGTCCGGTCCCGCGCTTCACCACTGATTGACCTCGGTCTGCGGAGGCCGACATTTAATCCGCGGACGACCCCGCGCTCATGGGAGATGGTGTTTGTAATAGGCCGCTTAAAAAATAAATCCTACACGAAACGGATATTACTTTGATGTTGTTGTTTTTTGTTTTTTTTTAATGAAATGACCATCCCTGACCAGAGCCAAGCCCCCCCCCCCAGTGGATTCCTCCGCACCTCTCCGTCGGCACTCTGAGTTATAGGAATCGACTCCAGATAGAAGGGGGGTGGGGGTGGGGGAGTGGCCCGGGCACGCCAAGTCCTCATCGATCGATCGATAAGTGACTGCGTTCCAAACACCCCGTGCAGGCAGCACCCCCCCCCCCCGCAATCGAGGCACAAAACCATGCACGCGGAGGGGAGATGCGGTTAATCCGTGTCCGCCGAGGGCAGGACGCTTTGACCGGTTTCATCCGCTGTGAGCCAAGATCCAAAACAAATTTTTATCCAGGTTTTAGCCTTTTTGTGACCTTTGCATAATACCGGCGCCACTCCGCAGCATTTACCGACCGTAAGTAATGACGGCTTAGAGTCAAGGTTAGGAAAGGGTCAGCGGCGTAGTTTTTGTGCCTTTTATGTGCAGTTCATTTATTTATTTTTTCCCTCTTCGCTTTAACTTTAATGTGTCGCACCCATCTGCCGCACTTGTGTTTCGAACATTTAACTCAGTCATTCTTGTAATTAAACGATTAAAACATCATAAGTACATAATCCTCTGGTTACTGTGAAATCTCTCGGTTATTCTTGTTTTCAGAGTTTAAAAAAGCAAAAAAATCTGCATATTTATATAAGAGGTTAATATTCAGGGTCGTCCATGTTTATGTTTAGCACGATCGGGCTAATTCTTATGCAACCTAGTTTTTTCTGCGCTCAGAGCCCTGGGCAACACAAAACTATGAGGATAGACCTTCGAATAACAGATGTGCTGAGGGGGATGCAGCACATTCTGGTTGTGAATATCACGTCTTTACTAAATGTTCTACAGATTTCCTTCATTCGAACCCTCGATCTGTGTTGTGAATGTTAACTACTGTACATGAGGATACAACCACCACAGTAAGGTTTCATTGAAATATTGGATAATTGCACAGCATCCTGATCAGGTGAAGGTTGGGAAGCTATGGAAGACGATCGGTTACTCCGACGATGAATTCAGACGTGTAGAGGACCTTCGTTGTGAGTGAAACCCCAGAGCAGACAGACGGATCCGGACGGAGGTAAAAAAGGTTCTGTGGATTCTGCAGAGCTGCAGGACTGGTGCTCAGTGGCAGATCCGAGAGCCCCCGCCGAGCCCCGCGAGCCCCCGGGGCGCAGATGTTTTCTTGTGTGCGGCTTGTATGCCGCGATAGAGGGCCCCGTGGTGAGAGCGCTCCACGATACGTCCGGTCCCCTTCAAACGCGGCCCATTGTCTGGACCCCCCGCTGTGACATTTGTTTCAAGCATCCCCGTACGGGGCCCCCGTGTTGTTCCTGGCCAGCAGCTGGCTCCTGGACCGGGGCCTGGACGCGAACCACTGATGTCCTGCCAAGGCTGCGCGTCTCTTCGACGTCGGCGGGATGTAGCAGGCCCGGGTGGATGTTGCTGGAGGTGCTGCTCACCAGGCGGTGCAGCGGGGGTGAATGGGGGGCGGAGGCGGAGGGGGGTGGCGTCCGCCCTGTGCTCAGCATGCACGAGTGAAAAGCTGAAATGTATCTTTAATGTGATACAGGTGTTTATGCACGTGGTTTGCAGGGTGTCTCCGCTCAGGCTGTTCATCAGGCGCTCAGACACACAGATGCATACACTTTCATCTTCTGATTGTTGCATAATGACACAGTCTTCAAAACTATGTATTATATAATAATATATTCAGTCCTGGTTGAAATTATCGGCACCACCGAGTTTTAAAATCAGAATTTAGAACATCCTCGGAAATAGATGCAGATTAACCCGGTTTTCTGACACCAGGTAACACATTTCTCTCTAAAATAGCTCAGTAATCCCTGCTTGTTCATAAAAACATCCAATCAGCCGATCATTTAGCGGCGGTTCGCTGCAATAAATCCTGCAGATCCAGGTCAGGAGCTTCGGTTACTGTTCGCATCAAACATCAGAAAAAAAAAGTGCTCTCATGGGGGATGGTTGGTGCCAGCGGGTCGAGTGTTTCTGAAACTGCTGATCTCCTGGGATTTTCAGGCACAAAAGTCTCCAGAGTATTTTACTCAGACGGGAGCCAAAAAAATTGAATAAAAAAAAATCCAGTGAGCTGTTGATGTTGATGACAGAGGTCAGAGGTCAGAGGAATGACCAGACTGGTTGGAGCTGACAAAAATGCTACGCTATCTCAGCTCATCACTCTCTACTACTGTGGTGAGAAGAAAAGCTTCTCAGAATTAAAAACACAATCCTCCTTGAGGTGAAATGAGCCACAACAGCAGAGACCAGGTCCGGTTCTGGTCCTATCAGACAGAAACGGGAAACTGAGGCTGCAGTGGACACGGGTTCACCAGAACCGGACCGTTGTAGACTGGAAAAACGGCCTGGTCTCTGATGGATCTGGATCCTGCTGAGGCAGCAGACGGTTTGGGTCAGAACCCGGAGTCAAGGCTGCTGGTGGTGTAATTGTGTGAGGGATGTCTTCTTGGCTCACTTTCGGCCCCTTAATACCAGTCAATCATGGTCTGAATTCCACAGCCTGTTTGAGTATTGTTGTTAACCATGTGCGTCCATTTATGGCCACAATTTATGATCTTCTAATGGCTAAATCCAGCAGGATAATGCACCGTGTCACAAAGCAAAAGTCGCCTCAAACTGGTTCCATGATACATGCTAATGAGTTAAGTGAACTTGGTGGCCTCGCCGGTCACCAGATCTGGAGATTGGCAGCATCGATGTGCAGCTGACGAGTCGACAGAAATGATGTGATGCAATCGCATCAACGTGGACCTCAGGGGAAAGTTTCCAGTTACCAGGGGCAACTGTGCCCCGGGGGCCCGGGGTGGTCTGAGGGTAGAGCGGGGCCCTACCCGGTGCTAGCGAGGGGTCCCCGGTAAAGCGCCCCACGACTGTTCCTGCTTAAAAAGGAAGTTGAAATGAATAATCCGTCTGTGCGCTGTCCTTGTCTCGTAGAGAGCCAGAGTGTGGAGGAGTGTGGGGAGAGACTGAAGAGGATCCTGGAGTCCCCCAGCATCCCCCAGGCCAACCACCAGCTGCTGGTACACCTCAGCCGACACCTGGCCCGGGTCGGCCAGCACGGCCAGGCCGCCCCCCGGCCGCTGGGGCAGGCCTTCGCCGAGGCCGTCTTCAAGCACTCTCCTCTCAGGTAGGGAAGCCCCGACCCCCCAGCTCATCCGTCCACGCGTTAACCGATCACAGCCTCCCGACCCCATCATTTTACTCTAAACCTCACCCGTCGGACGGGACGTCTCTGATCGGACGGCAGGCGTCCCCCATTGGGTCCTGGGGGTCCTCACCCCCATGTGCAGGTGCAAGTAACCGTGGAAACAGCTGCTGAAGCTTTCGGTGCAGGAACCGAAAGGGGGCAAAACGGAGCTGGTCGCGTCCTCGCCGGAGGAGGCGCCACGCTGACGGGTTCGTGTTATCGAGTCCCCCGTTCTGCACATCAGTGACTTAACGACTTCCTCGTCCGCCTCTTTATCTCCTCAGATTCAAATTAGGTGCAAACGCGCAGCTGTTTATCACGCGCCGGCCTCAGGGGTCGGACAGGGAAACGGCCAAACTTCCCCGAGGACGGTTGGCAGCAAAAAAAGAAACCAACTGAGTCATAGAGGAGGGAAACCCCCCCCCCCCCCCCCCCCGTAAACCACAGGTCCTGGAACAACCCCCCCCAGTTCCTGGTGCACCGTGTTTTTTTCATTACTATCCCCTGTGCTCCTCAGCACCAAAACACAGGAATCTCCCGGATAACGTAATAATTAAATTGGTTTAAGTTGTGGCTGCCAGTTTGAGAAATCACGTTGCACGGCCACGAGGGGGCCGGCCCGGGCCATGTCCGGTCCAGAGCGGAACCAGAACCCTGACAGAGAACCGGTTTTTGACCCTCGGACTCGACGCTTCTCCCTGAAATGCACCCTAGGAAGTGCATCCTTTTTATGCCCACGGGTTCATGCCTGTGACTCTATTTCCTCAAAGAACCAGATATTTTTTGACACAGTTTTAACCTTTTGTGCTGATGATGTAGCTGGGGGGGTGGGGGGGGGGTCCTTTGTGTCCATCCCAGACTCAAAGAGCTGCAGCTGTCAGTCACTTGTATGTGATATATTTCCATAACCTTTCCCATGTTGCTACACTTAAGATGTTGTTGGGGAATTTGGTAAAACGGTGAAGCAATGATTCCACTTGTGAGGTTTCTGTCTAACACAAATACAGCAGAGAAAAGATAATGTTTCTTATTTTCACACGGCACTTTTAACAGGCCGGACGAATTAAAAATAAAAAGTCTAATTGTCTGGTGCAGTTTTGTTTTTTTGTTTTTTTTTAGCAAGTTTTGTTCTGTGCATGTTTCATGGTCTTTGAGGAAAGCTAAGTTCAAATCAAAACACTGAAAACCCCAAATGATAAGGTACTTCCCACACAGCTGTGAAATGCCATTTATGCTCTTTAGCATTTCAGCCATTTGTTTATCTTTCCATTTGTTGCGTAAAAACCATTGATTATTCCGACCACAGTCTCTTCTCTTGCAAGAGTCCCACGGCGTTTCGTGGAAAGGGTATTCCCGTTTCATTGGGCCAGCCAAAGAAAAAAAAAAAGGCATTTTGCTTGAATGTCAGGCTTTAAGGTGACATTGTTTTAACTCCACAAACCGACCGCCGCCCGTTTCCAAAAATCGAACTGAAACTGGGCAAAATCTGTCCGGGTTTTGTCTCGGCCCCCTCGCTGACACAACAAAAAACCAAGGCGCGGCATTTGGCGCGGCCGCGGCACCAACATGTGCAGTGTGAGGGGAGGCGAGCAGCGCTGGCCAGGCCCGTTCGGTACTGTTTTGTTTCCCTTTGCCCTGCATGAGCTCGCCTGTTCAGCCTTTTTTTTTTTTTCCTAGAAATTACCGAGGAATTTTTCTCCTTGTGGCGGCGCCACGCACGTGTGTGTGTTTATGTGCGGATGCAGTAGAACTCGGGAGGCCGCCGGTGAGTCAGAAGGAATCGACTGTTTCCATAAGGGGATCGCGCCGCACCGCGCCGCTCGGCACGGGTCCCGGCGCCGGCTCGCTCTGCACGTGCGCGGCGATGTTGATTGACCCTGGTCGGTGCCGGCGTGAGCACTGCGATCCGCCGGGCGCCTAGAAACAGTCACACACATCCCCGTCGTTCGGCAGCAACTGCAGCATCACGGACTCCGAATGGTCTCTGGATATTCAGTGTGTTTCTCATTGTCGAGTATCATGCAAAACACCAGGACCTAAATCTTGGATAAATATAAACTGACCCCACTAACAGAGCCTGGTGTACGGTATGGATGCCGTTGTCATGGTCGCCGTACTTCAGTTCCACTCGTGCCCCAAACAAGATCCTGCTGCCTCACGAGTCAACGCAAAAGAAAAATCCTGCTCTACCAACCTAACGTTGTCCTTTACCATTTACCTGCAGTTCACGTTTCCCCGCTGCTGTTTTTTATTCTTTCTCCAACAGTGCCGACGTGAACCCGGAGCATCACATCCGGATCTTGGAGGCCCTGATTGCGACGGGGGGTCTCGTGGAGATGCAGGCGGCGCCGGGTAGGATAACTGACACACACACACACGAGCGTTTCCCCGTCGAAACGCCAGCTGCACAAAAAACCCACAATCATCGAGGGCGCTTCGAGCCCGTCTCTCCATCGCCCTCGATGATTGTGGGTTTTTTGTTTTTGTTTTATTTGTTTCTTTATTTATTTATTTTTTTGTGCACATGTAGCCCGGGGAGTTCGGTGTCCATGTGATTTCGCTTGGCTTGGATTCTTTTTTGACACCAAAGCCTCTCTGCTCTGTGTCAACGAACACACACACACACACACACACATGCAGTTCATTTTCAATTTCTCTGCTCAGTGATGAAGCGCCTCAAGTTTGTTTTCTCCAGCCTGGGCTTTCTCACACTGGAAACAGGACATTCCCGCTCCCTTCCACAAACTACCGCGGAAAACACGGGTTCGGTTTATTGAAATATGAGGAAAACACAGGGAGTTTTTTTCTTTGTTTTGTTTTGTTGTGTGTTTTTTTTTGGCCAAGCTTCTGTGATAAATCGGTCATGAAAACGCAACGGCTTTAAATTTGTCAGTTTCGGTTCCCGGTCTGGACGTACAGAGTTTATGGTAAGAAAACACAGTGGTTTTGTGATGTTTCTCCTTTTTCTTTTTTTTTTTGAATTCCTGCTCTGCTGCACTTTTACGGCCGACCACGGCGGGTCTGGTTTTAGTGCGTGTGGCCTGTAAAATTTACACTTTAGAAAACTGTCAGACCTCAGCGTCAGTTCCTCAGAAGCATTAGTAAGAAAAACAACATCTTTTCTTAGAACAATGGGTTTCGGGCGAGAAGAAAAACTTTTCCAAGTGCGAGATGTTGCTTCAACTCGACATCAGGTGAGGCGGCTTTGAACGAAACCATATCTGATGTCAAATGACCCTCGTCGATCTCGTCACAGTCGGCTCACGGGAAAAACAGCGGCCTAAGACGACCTCCCTTTGACCCCCTGCTTTACGTAACTCGGCTACAGAGAAAAAAGTAAAGGCCTTTATAAGAGTCAAAGTCATTTTGATTTGAGAAAACTAACGAAGACGGCGCATCGCTGACGTTGGCGCCACGTTCCTTCCAGCTGCCGTCCACACGGAGCAGAGGGCGCCAGCATCCGGGTCCGTACCCGCCCTCGGTTTCCGCGGCTTCGGCCCGGTTCTGTCACCACGGCGGCGCAACAGAATTAGGTTGCGAGAAAAACGTTCCCCTAAACCTGCCAAAGTTCTGCCCAATAGAATTAAAAAAATCTACATATATCAAACACCCATTTCGGATGAGTCTGAGAACAGATGCTAGGGTCTAAGACATGTCCCGAACACGAAAAGGCCGCTGTACCACCCTCTCTTTTTCTTTTTTCCCTGGACAAACTTGCACAGGGAAGCTAGTATTCTGCGTACGTAAGCGGAAATGACGTGACGTGGCGAGATCATCAGGCTCCGTGAGGACGAAGGAAAGGTCAGATGGCAGCTGTGTGGCTGATTGTAAGGGCCAGTCTGCTGAGGTCAGAGTCTGAGGGTCAGTGCATGTGTATATGTGTATAAATGTCAGTGGGTCAGTGTGTGTGTGTGTGTGTGGTCTGTCCAGGGCCGTCGTGTTAAGGCCTGGGTCGACGTATCGGTCGTGGCAGTGATTATAGCGGCCGCCCGGGGGTCATGTTTCCTTTATGTGGGGCCGCGGTGCTCATGCAGAGGTGATATTGGGAAAAGGTCGCCGGACTAGTGAGCAGATGAGAAACCGGATTTATGGTTGAAACACGAGCAGGCAAGGACGTAACATGGTCAAGATCATCTCCGCCTCAGACTTTTCTCTGACCTAGTTTTGTTTGAGCCCTGACAGCGTGAATCATGACCCAGTGGATAAACTTCCTCATTACGGGATTATTATTAGTGTCTCGGCCTTTTGAAATCTTTCATCTCGGAGCCAGAGCCTCTTTAAGTTAAAATTCCTTATTTCACATCTCCTGTGGCGTCTCACAGGGCACCATCTTAGGTCCTCTTTGTATGTTTCCTTCAGGCTAATTCTCGGTCAGAAGATTGGTCAAAATTAAAAGTTTGCTATAGTGCTGATGATACTCAGGTTAACCTCCCATCCTACCTTAGTCCCACCGGCTGTCTCCAATAGATAGAAGTTGCAACTTTAAAGGTTAATGAGAGTGAGTCTGACATAGTCGTGTTCGGCCTCCCAGGCTCCTTCATCGACATTATTAAAAACTCTGTCGATTATCTGTCTACGGTCAAACTGTTTGCCAATTTCTATTTTATTTTTTTTGGGGGGGGGTAATTTTATGTCTCATATCATGCCTTTGAAAAGTGAGTTGGTGATTTTATCCAGAATCCCCTTGCTGGGGGAAAAATATCCCAGATCGCAATCGAATCTCGCTCCTAAAATGTATTTCTAATCAAGCTATGAAATCTTATTTGGAAAATCATTCATGAAATAGCCATTTGAGAGAAATCGGCAAGAGTGAAATTAATAATTTAGTACGTGGGAATACAAAAGTGACTCTGTAGTTCAGGAAACAATTTGGGCATTTTAAATCTGTGGCGTCGGATTGTGTCGGCGCCGATGACCGTTGACCCTCAGCTGAACTTTTAATCTTAAGGCACTTCTGTATGGGCTCCGGCTTTCGGGCGAACCGTCGGACCCTGCAGGGTTGTGGAGACGACATATACATCAGGGGTCGTTGCCGGGCTGCGAACGCAGATCTGGGATTTCTGTTTTCTTTTTTCTCCCGCTCCGATTCGGAATATCTTTAAAATGCAAATGTAAAAAAAATGCAGCCCTAATGGGAAGCACACGCGAGAACATTTAACACTAAACACAGTCGACATTTCGCAGAGCTTTCTCCTCGGGGTGTCCTGGTTTCACTTTTGCGTCCTCGTTTGCCCGTTTCAGCGTTTTCTTCACGTTTTTGGAATTGTCTCTCTGTACTCGCTGATTTATTCATTTTATTTTATTTTATTTTATTTTATTTTTTTGGGTCTCACCCGAGCTCATCGAACACTTAACACATTAACGTGCACACATGTGTGAGATGAGGTGTGTGTGCGTGTGTGTGTTGGTAGATGGGCTTACATCACAGCAACAAAAGGACCAGAGGGAGTCTTTGAAGTGTTTGGGTTTTTTTACCCCCCCCCCCCGTCTCCGCGGGGCGTCCGAATAAAGCCGATGTGGGAAATCGCATCGATGTAGCGCACTGCTCTCCCTGGATCCCTATGTGCACCTCGCATTTACACATATCAGATCATGACTGTTGAGCGGCCGGATTTTAAGCAGCCCCGGGGGGGGGGGGTTATCACATGTGAGTACTGCCGAGATGAATCAGTGCTGCGCAGCTACTTCGGGAAGCCCTGGCGCCCTCCCGCCGGCGGAGACACACCTGTGGACTGGTTCGGATCCGACAGGCCGACACGTCTGGATGCAAAAACGGCGAAAGGGCCGCAGGTGTGGTACGTACACGATGAAACGAGGAGGCGCCGGCTGGTTTGACAGCAGAACTTTTGCATCATTAAAGGTGTCTTTACACTTCGTCATACGATTAAAAAAAAGAAAGAGAAAAGAGGTTTATACCTGTTTTGAAGAGTCTGCCGCCATAAAAGGAGGTTGAGACGTGAGGAAACGGGCGCTCACCATCGGACAGCGTTGCCTCAGGGCCGTTTATCATGTTGCACTTGTTACATCAGTAAAAAGTGATGTAAGTAGTTGGGTGATTTTTTAAAAAAAATGTTATTTTAAAAAGGAAGTTTTGGAACTTTTTGAAAGTTAGAAAAGAAGTTGCACTTGACCCTGATTTATGGTGTCAGACGCCGTCTAAGACGAACTTCATTTCACGCTCACTGAGGTGTTTCTCAGAGAAACGTCTGTCTTACTCAATCCTTTAATTTATTTGAAAAATTTTAAAATCACCAAAATCTGACATACAAGACTTTTACTTGACGGAAGCACTGGTTCGACCGCGTCCTTGCACGGTTTCCACTCACATTATCTCACAGACGCTTTGTGTTTCATGATGTTATAATAATCTAAAGGCCAATTTATGACGCACAACTCCAATAAAAAAGTAGCTGCGCATCGAGGCGACGCAAACCTCAAGAGCTGTGATTGGTCGGCTCGTGGCGTCGCGTTCCCTTCTTCTCCTCCTTCGCCGCGGTCCTCGTACAGACCGTCTCCTCCGACGTCGTCTCTCGTTTCCGCGCTGCGGCTGCTCGACATCCACCAGCTCCGACTCCGTCGAGATCAGCTCGGTTTTGTCGGAACCTCGACACGGTGACACCTAAATACCGCCGCCAACTAGTGCCTTGGCGGTGTAACTGCAGAGCCTCACCAGCACAGAAGAATAAATTCTCACGACGGCGTAGATCAACGCAAAAGAACAAATCTAGCAGAAGGGTCAAGTGATTATAAATTCATGTTTTTTTTCGTTCTGAATGCTGTGTGGTTCAGCCGGCTGCATGTGCTGTATATTTGCTGTCCCACATCCTGCATGTTAACCTACATTTAGAGGCGACGCCGTCGGGGAGTGGTCTGTAGCTGTCAGCCTGTAGCTGTCAGCCTGTAGCCGTCAGCCCGATGCAGCGCAGCACAGACCCAGGGTGGAGATCCGTCCTCCGCGGTCTGGATCGACCAGATGTGGACAGAACATGGATCCCGGCGTCTTTGTGCCATTGTCTGGTTTTCAGTAAAAACCCTGTAGCGCCGGTCTCAGCAAACGCCGGGACGCTTCAGCCGCTTTAATCGGTCAAGGTTTGCCTGCGCGTGTTCATCTCGTGTTGCTGTTTCAGCGGAGGGGGAGGCTGCATGTCTGACTGAGCTTCTCTTTGTTTGATGAACGCAGGCGGAGAAAGAGAGAGATGGGGGGGGGCGAGAGAGGCAGGCCGAAACAGGGGAGGTCAGGTTCATGTGTGAGCATTTTTCTCACCCATTACCTCCCCTGCCGCCCCCTCCAGGACGGCATTAGTGGAGGTCGGAGGTTACCGCAGTGCCTGTTGGCGGTATGTTAACCCCTTGACAAAGGTTTCTGAGTGTGTGTGTGTGTGTGTGTGTGTGTGT
>CM029123.1:27311618-27376618 GCA_016859345.1 Istiophorus platypterus
GGCCGATTGCGCCACCATAATCATGTGTTTATTTCTGACTCCATGTCGACAAAGGTCTCGCACGCCCACTGCTGGTACGTCCCCATGGGTCGTATCCGAGGGTTGAGGGACAAGCGGCCTCGTTTCCTTTTGTTGAAGTCGGACGATTTGTTGCTCGTAGACTCTGCAAACACATTTGATTACGACTGGATCCACGTTACCTCACAAACTCTTAATTTCTCTCTTTTTCTTCAATGATTTTTCTCCCCTTCCGCTGCGTTTTCCGACGGCGCCAATCGTCGCCCCTCTTGCGTCAAATAAATCGGATTCGGATTCAGAGTTTTGCGTTCGATTTTTCCCTGTTCTGCGCCCAACATTTTGGGCCCAGTCTCCGGACGCAGGAAACAGACGGCGGCTGGTTCTGCGTCGGCTCCCCACCGGTGAGAAGCCCACGGACTCTCCGGATCCTGGTTTTGCCCAGTTTAAGGACCTCAGATGTCCAGAGAGTAGAATGGATTCCAGCCAGAGATTAATAATAATAATAATAGTAACAATAATAATAATGGAAATGTTGCTAAAACTATAAGGCCATCAGTAATTCATTGAACCCACGACCTGAGTTTACCGCAATGCACAGAACTGCAGGATAAAGTGAAAATGAAACATCTGATTATTCTCTCCCCATGTAGCAGTAGTTTTTTTTTTTTTTGCTTGCTTGCAGGCAGGCGCACACACACACACACACACACACACACACACACACACACACACACACACACACACACACACACACACACACACACACACCAGACACACACTCAACAGACACACAACAGACACACACACACCAGCTCAGACGCCGTCGTAGGCGTGTGCGTGTCATCGACCGTCCCGCTCCCCCGCGAGCAGATGTGTAGTTTCCACCAGCTGTGCGTGAGACGTTTGCGGCGCTGAAGGGCAAATGTGATGTAAAGACTCGGAGGCCGGGATGGATGGTTGAGCTGAAACCAGCCGTGAATACCAATGTGCTGCCTCCCGTCTCTGTCTCTGTCTGCCACCACCTCGCTCTCTATAGTCTCTCAAGAACTCGGTCTCTCGATCAGCCCTCGTCTTTTTCTGCGACTCGGCCCTTACCGGGCCCCGGGGCCGATGAGGACAGATCGCTGCCGGACCCAGCGGTTCCATGCCACGCCCGCCCTCCCGGCTGAGCCCTCGGGGGGGGATCACGCCAGGACTGTACATCCTCATTGGTCCTTCCCGGCGTCCACGTTGAGGTTAGAGCCCCTAAATTCTTAAGGATCCACGTGACAATGAAGAGAAATTCCAGCCCCGGCGACTCGCTCGTTCCAGTGAAACCCATTAAATCCGGCCTTGTTTTCTGATCAGGGAGCAGTCGCACAAAACTGGGGAAACATGAAGAACTTTTAATTTTAAATTGACTATCAGATGCTTGCTTATTTATTTGTTTGTTTGTTTGGTTGGTTGGTTGGTTTTATTTGTTTGTTTGTTTATTTTCTTTGGCCCAAGCGAACAGGAAGCTTCTCACGGCTCGCAGGTCTCGGGCAGGCGATGACTCTGGACGTCAGGGCCGGCGTCAGGGCCGGCGTCAGGGCCGACGTCAGGGCCGGCGTCAGGGCCGGCGTCAGGGCCGGAGTCAGGGCCGGCGTCCCCCGCCGGTCGTTCGTTTCAGAAAGCGCCGGCGCTGCGCTCGGAGCGCGGGGTCACGGGGTCACGGCATCGGTTCTCGTCCGTCCACGTTTCCCTCCCCGCGTCCGTCGGCCCGTTTCTCGCCTGCCGACAACTTCTCTCCCTCCACCGTCCACTGGGGATATGTTGTTTTTCGGCAGTAATAATTCTGTTTTTTAAATCAGGCCCACCGTTTTTTCTCTTCCTGACTCAACCCGATGTGAATTCCTAATGAGTTGGTTTGCTCTACCTGTGGGCAGCTCTGGGAACAGCTGGCCACGGAGTGGGCTGATCAGCATGCACGGAGCGCTTCATCCTGCCTTGTATTTTGTCGAATTTCTCTCCTAAATTGGTCGGTTTGGAGCAGCTCTCGGCCTTGGAAGGCTTTGCGGATTTAGCCTCCAGGGTTTCACGACTCCAGATGATGTGAATTAGGCCTCTGTTAGCTAACCTAGGTGACGAATTGTTTATGCTAAGTTTAGGAATAAACTGATGGAGGAGTATCTAGGGATCGGTGGGTGTATGTAACCCCCCCCCCCATCCTTCCTCCTTATTAACTCCTGCACAGCATCCCCGGCGATCAGCTACACTGCAAAGCCAGTCCACACATGATAAATCTGTTTACATCATCCCTTTTTTCTTCAATTACCTGACATTAGTGAAAAGACTATATTTGTGTTTTTCTTGGTTTCTTTTTGCCCCTCGGGAGGAACTGAACAAGACAGGAAATGTGCTGCCAAACCAAAGCAATGAGCTTAAGCGGCTAAGTATTTGATTTTGGTGAGAACTAAAGCCCGGTTCTCATCTTGCTGGACCGTTAGGAACCATCTAATCCTCCTCCACACTCTATACGAACCAGGCACCTGCTTCTGTTTTCAAATCAGCACGGCAAAGAGGCCAGGCGTCACATTTTCCACACAGGTACCTCAAGGATCTGTACTCGGTCCCCTTCTCTTTTCAGTATACGCCTGCGTATGTTTTTCCACTCGTGGTTTCGCCATCACTGCCACGCTGACGATTCCTAGGCATATCTATACGCATCGCAGATTTTATTGTCCATGTATCCAGAGGTACATCTCTTTCCTCAGAGCCGCGGCGCGTCGCCGTCACCGAGAAGCTGACCGCGATGTTGACCTGACCCATGCATCGCCCTATCGCCCGAAATGCCAGTGCACGAAACACATATTAATCCACCGGTACAAATAGTCCAACAAATACAGCGTTTACTGCTATAACATCTGTTAGTTACCACAGTGACCAGCTGTTTAAAAAAATTACTGAGCTTTTTTATGATAAAAATCCAGACTTTGCTTTTGTTGAAAACAGGAGAAAATATAGAACAATGCCAAACTTCTTCCTTGAACATTACATTTTTTTAGCGTCCTCTGATTCAACAGTAGACTAAATGACCTGGATTTTTTTTTTTCCCTTTTCATCCTGAGTCTGCACCTGACCCACCGTGTTTTATGTGTTTTACGGGCCCGACGAGTTATGGCAACACACTTTAACAGCTAATCTGTAGCAAGCTGCCCCGCTAGCCCGCAGTGCTCCGCTTGCTCAGCCACTCGGAAAGTTATAGGGCCCCATTATGATGCTCTATCAAGCCCCTCATATTGCTTGAAGGTCAAGGGCACTTTATATGAAAGATGTGAAATCTGCCTGATATTATAAGGACTGAGATGGATAAAAGAGAGAGAGGCAGCGCCGTTCCCTCCTCGGGTTCCCATAAAGAGACGAGCTCACCTTTCCTTTCACGCTGGGAGGTTTATGGGCGGCCGGGGAGCTGTAATTGGTGGCCGACTAGTCCTAGCTTTAAAGCGGCGGAACCACAGGTGACGGTAATCTGCCGGATCTCAGGGCGCAAGCACACACACACTCACAGACACACATACAGAAAAACACACACACGCAGAAAAACCAGGCCACATGTTCCGTTGTGTTTGTGGTGCCTTTGAGGGATCGGGGAGTAATGAGTTTTATTCTCTCAGAAGAATAATAAAAAAAGCCTCTCCGCCTCCTCTTTGTCTCTGCCTCGCACGAGGATTCACGTTCGTCCTACGCGGATTTTACGCGCTCTGTCAACGTTGGGTCTCGCGCGTTTCAGGTTTTTTTTAACGCAAACGCCGCACGATACGCAGAAAAAAAATAAAAGCTATATGAGAAACAATGAAAAAAAATCGGTTTAATCGCGCCGATCGTCCTCAGGCTTTTCTCGGATGCTCCACCTTCTCATATAAGTGACCTTGGAGTGGTGCAGTGTGTCGGCACACCCCCACCCTAACCCCCGCCCTCACACAGGTAATGTAACACAGGCTGTATTGATGACATATGACCTCAGTATCATACAACAACAAAAAGAAATCAAAGAATGCATCTATTTCTGAACAAATTAAACAGAAAAAGAAATAAAATTCAGGCATAGTCTAGTTTGCACAAATAACAGTAATATAAGTTTATTGCATTGACAATTTTCCCATGCATTCAGCTGTAATTACGGCCATTAAAGGACAGTTCTGTTTTCTTGTTTGTTTTTTCAGGGGTTTTTTTACGCCTAACTGTTATTGTCTGGTATTTTTAAGAGTAATGATGATATAGAACTCGTCAAGTTAACGCCTAAGATCTGGCAACGTGCTGAAATGACTAAAAAGAAGTCAGACAAAAACAAACGAACAAAAAAAGCTCACAATCAGGCAGGTTTTCAACTAATCAGCAAATAAATTATCCTCTAAAAGGCAGTAAACTGTCTCAGACGGCATCAACCGGCCTGGACCCAGTCACCGTCAATGAAGCTGCAGAAATGCGGCAACACAGACATTTCCCAGCCCATGTAGGAAAAAAACGCCTGTGTGCCCATTCACACGTATGATGAGGCGGAGGAGAAACGCTCGCCGGGAAAACGGCGACGTGCATGTAATGCTTCACGAGGCCGGTGGGGTCGAGAGACACTGTGTTAGAGAGAGAGAGAGATAATGTGAGGCAGTGCTGTTTTCTGATAGTTAGTGTGAATCTGTTTGTGATTACAGCGACAAAAATCCGTGAAATGACGCAACCATGGTTTGAAAATAAACATCCTTCTCTCTCTCGCTGGTTCTCAGCATTTCTCTTAAATTTCTAAAATCAGGAGAATAATCTCTTTCAGGTTTTGATTCACTTTCACATCTTTCATTCTTCTTTCCCGATGCGTGGGAACATAAAACGTGTGAAAACTTCTGTTTCTGCTCATCTGTCAGCGAAAATGTGTGAAACCGGCGAAATGCGGGGCCTCGCCTGTTGTTTCAGCCCGGCGGCGTTTGGCGTTCGCGTCCGGCGGCGCCGAGCTCCAGCGGCCGACAGTGAGGCCTCCTCCTCCTCCTCTCCCTCCCCCCTCTCTCGCCATCCGTCCCTGCACCTCGGCCTGATCCCTCTCTCATTTTTTTCCTTCTCTTTCCTGACTCATATATAAGCATTTTCTCGTTTGGCAGCGAGATGTGCGGTTAAGGTCGAGTTGAGTTTAGGCAACTGTAAAACCACTCGGCTGAAGTTCAGGAATAATGGGTCATGGAAAAAAAAAAACAGCGAAAAACAAAAGTTGACTGTTGCATCTTGAAAATGTTTAAACTTGAACAAAAGACTTTGTGCTCATTCCAAGGTTTTTATGACGCAATTTCTTGAGTGTGAAGCGATAAGATGATGGAGGAAAAAAGAAAAAAAGAACAAAGCCGGACTCTTTGGGGACTTTCTGGCGGCGCGTTATTCCGGGGAATCGTGTCTATATTGCATGAATCGGAGCCTCATGATTTATTCCCGAGCCAGATGGGGAGTGCGGCTCTGGAGGTCGGGCTGGTGCCGGGGCATGTGACTGGGCTCGCAGTGGTTCGCCCTCCCGCCACAGGCTCCCTGTTCGCTGCTTGGGTTTCCATAACTACGCTATACAAAGCGGTAATTTAAAAAACAAAGCAAAAAACAAAGCAAAGCCTGAAGAATCCGTTGTCATTTTTTTGCCGTAGTTGATGCTCTTTCCCGCCGGTTTCGGTTCCCGAGCAGCGAGAAGCCCGACTTCGTGTTTCACTTTATCGCCTCTGACGGGGAAATGTGTTTGTTTTGTTTTCAGCCAGGTGAAGCGTCACATGGTTGAACATCCGGTGCTTTGAATATAAAAAAACCCCAAATGTTACATTGTTACGATAAACAAATGCCTAAAACCAACCTGAGAGCCGCTTCACGAAGGTCGAGCGAAGAAATCCCAGTTGACGGAGGAAGCTGAACTCGACTTAGCCCGATCAGCTCGTCCTGGCTTTTTACGTCCCGCTGAGGCGGAGCTGGAGGCGGAGGCGGAGGCGGAGCCAGGACGAGCGAAACGGTGAAAACGAGACGTTATATTGCAACAGTTTAAAGCAACAACAGACACGATGCAGCTTTAACCCAGAACAGCTCAGTCTCATCTTTTCCTTAAAGGAAATTATGGAGTATCGTCTGTACGTTATTATACCATTGAGTCATCATTCATGTTAGTTAACTACTTGCTACATCAGCTATGTAGCATCAGTTAGTTTTGTTTACTCGTGGCAACAGTTGCAGAGGAAAGAAGAGTTGTGATTTTAACCCACAGAGACATAAACGATGCTGGAATTATTGAAGACGATAAAAATGCGTTTTTTTAATTAGAACCAGATATTTCTATGGACCCGACGCTCCGTGTCCTAAACTCCACCAGGGGGCGTCGCCCCGTCAAAATGAACTCTGACGTCTTTGACAGGCGTCAGACCACGCCCGTGGGCGTCGGCCTTTATGCAACCAGATGAACCGAGCCTGCACAGGATGAATCTCCATGGTAACAGATATGCCGACGCTGTCGTGAAACCGAGTCCCGGCTAAACTCAGCCAGGATATCTGGAAAGATCCAGGCTTAGTCTGGGTTTAGTGAAACAGCCCAAACTACGTTGCGGTCCCAAAACTTTTGGAAACCAACTGTATATAAAGTGACGGCATAGCATTCAACCTGAAGCGCATCCAGTCCCCAGTGTCAGTTTCAGTTTGTCTGCGTGGAATCGATAACGTTTTTCTCATCCAATCACCTTAATCACAGCACAGGTGCAGGATCTATAGCTGAAACCTGCGCTGTCGCTGCTTTGGCTGTTTGTGTTGAATAAACCACATGAACAAATGTTTTGGTTTTTTTTCTGATGTTGACAATTTCCACATCAGGGCAGTAAAATATATAAGAAAGAGACAAACCTCAGCGACATGTTCAGGTGCGACGGACCTCAGCAGGTGGGCTCCTGCTCCCGGGGCTCCCCGGTTCAACGTGTCCTGACTCAGCCCCCGGTCGGCCGGCCCCCGCCTGGGGGGGGGGGTGATCTGTCCCGAGTGCAGCGCTGCACCAGAGGGCCTCTGATTGAATTAGCTTCCCCAACGAGCTCAGTGTGCACGCTTTAATTCCCCGACTTTACGACTAATCTCATTAGCTTCATTTTGACTTGACCCCGCTCGCTCGACCTAAAGGGATTCCCCTCGAAGTCCAGACGCAGAAGCACACACACACGCACACGCTTGCACACACACACACACACACACACACACACACACATACGTGCAGCCACGAACGCACGCAAATCAACAAGCAGCCGACCGGAGCATTTTTCTATTGAATTAGTCAAAAAGGGGGAGAAGCTCCTGCTGTGGCTCGAACGAGTGAAATCTGTGTACGTGCGAATGTCAGAGTGTGTTTTTTGGCTGCGGAGGTTCGGCTCCCGTCTACGGGGCGACGCCTCTGGCCCGTGACCTCGAGGACCCGGTTCGCCGCCGGTGCCGGAGAGAGCAGGAAGCGTCCGGCGGGATGGTGGCGGATCGTTTCAGAGGTCGCCGAGGCCTCTGTGCACAGGGACGCCGAGGCGCCGAGGATGGTTCTTCTGCTGCGCAACAACGTCGTGATTTAACATTTGGGCAAAAGCTTGGGTTCATTCGATGCCACTGTTGTCCAAAATTACGCCTTTTATGTTTTTCGTCCGTGTCCTGTTTAGGTCGAACAAGCTGCGTTTGGTTTAAATTCTAGGAAAGATAATGTAGCAGTTGGGAAAATGGCCCACTGGCCGCTCTGACCTCTTCATCCTCACCTCTCGCCTCGCCACAAAACGGCCGCACAGCTTCCAGCCTCGATCCTGAATATCAGCAGTGGATATGAAGTGCATATTTTTGCAATATGGAGATAATAGCTAGAGATGAGGGACATTATCAGTGGACGGACTGAGATGCATCGCAACACTCTGGGGCGGCCGCGACCTCGGTGGGGAAGCAGGTCGTCCACCGGGTCGAAGGTCGGCGGCTCTTCCTCGGGTCCGCACGTTGAAGTTCCCTCGGGCAAAACATACCGAGCCCCCGATGTCCGATATTATCGGTGTGTGTGTGCATGTGTGTGAACAGGTGAACGTTGCAAAGGGCGTAAAGCGCTTTCAGTGGTCAAAAGACTGGAAGAAGGCGATATAGGTACAGTGCGTTTATTAATCACTCTGACCAAGATTTTCAGTATTGTATAATATCATAAAAATGAGCAGACGATGTTGCCGTCCTGTGAAAACCACATATCTCCACAACTAAAACTTTTTTCTTCGTTTACAAGCTGAACGGACGAGCCCAGTTTCTGGCATTTTCCAGCCGAGCCTGAGGGTTTTCAAATTGTTTATCCAACAGACAAAGTAGGAGAATAACCATGAATGAGAACTTAATCCTTCAGTTTATTTGAAAAAAATCCAAAAATCTGCCAAGTTTGGAGAATCATGGTTTTTGTCTGGACAGTGACGCAAAGCAGTAATAGAACTGAACCTGTTCTAAGGTCTGAGAGGTCGACAAAGCCAAGTTTCTAGGCTCTGACACAAATATTTAATCCGCGAGTCCGTCATTTTTTTAATTCAATCTTTACATTAACAGTAGAAAACTCTTTAGCTGCTGCTGCCGTCACACCCACACCCCCGTGTACACCAATAAATATGTGAAAGGGTTTTTTTGTTCATAATGATGCATTATAAATCAAATTTAACGTCATCATGCTGAAGATTTCCTTGTTTCTCGGAGGCCTTGTCCCAACAGTAACCCCCCCCCCCCCCCCTTCTGTGGAAACCAGCCCAAGGCCATTTTCAGGAAGAGGCCAAGTGAAAAAACAAACAAACCCAGACTCTGCCAGGAGTCGGAAAAAGAGATTACGTCACGCGTTGCATCACGACGTCGGACAGTGGAGCCGCCGGCTGAGCGCGGCGGCGGGAAACCGTCCGGTTTCGTGACACGTTCACTCTGCCCGACTGCGCCCGACGCCGACATCTTCTCTTCTTTTTGTCGGGAAGTAATTTATAAACGGCAGCATTGTTGCTGTTTGCAGACTGTAGCTGTGTAGGCTGTCGGAGGTCAAATGGATAAACAGGAGTATGTGCATCCCACCGCAGATATGTGGAATTTCATATTTTATTATCTTTGCAATGCAAATTTGTCTAATTCTTTCTAACTGGACACCCACTTGTGCCACTTTTTAAAAGTTAAGCACAAAGGAAAATCCCTGTTTTTCTTCTTTCTTTCTTTCTTTCTTTCTTTCTTTCTTTCTTTCTTTCTTTCTTTCTTTCTTTCTTTCTTTCTTTCTTTCTTTCTTTCTTTCTTTCTTTCTTTCCTTCTTTCATTCTTTCCTTCTTTCTCATTCTTTCTTTCTTTCTTTCTTTCTTTCTTTCTTTCTTTCTTTCTTTCTTTCTTTCTTTCTTTCTTTCTTTCTTTCTTTCTTTCTTTCTTTCTTTCTTTCTTTCTTTCTTTCTTTCTTTCTTTCTTTCTTTCTTTCTTTCTTTCTTTCTTTCTTTCTTTCTTTCTTTCTTTCTTTCTTTCTTTCTTTCTTTCTTTCTTTCTTTCTTTCTTTCTTTCTTTCTTTCTTTCTTTCTTTCTTTCTTTCTTTCTTTCTTTCTTTCTTTCTTTCTTTCTTTCTTTCTTTCTTTCTTTCTTTCTTTCTTTCTTTCTTTCTTTCTTTCTTTCTTTCTTTCTTTCTTTCTTTCTTTCTTTCTTTCTTTCTTTCTTTCTTTCTTTCTTTCTTTCTTTCTTTCTTTCTTTCTTTCTTTCTTTC
This sequence comes from Istiophorus platypterus, assembly GCA_016859345.1. Taxonomy (NCBI): domain Eukaryota; kingdom Metazoa; phylum Chordata; class Actinopteri; order Istiophoriformes; family Istiophoridae; genus Istiophorus; species Istiophorus platypterus. The sequence continues at coordinate 27,321,352 of CM029123.1, forward strand.
TTTCTTTCTTTCTTTCTTTCTTTCTTTCTTTCTTTCTTTCTTTCTTTCTTTCTTTCTTTCTTTCTTTCTTTCTTTCTTTCTTTCTTTCTTTCTTTCTTTCTTTCTTTCTTTCTTTCTTTCTTTCTTTCTTTCTTTCTTTCTTTCTTTCTTTCTTTCTTTCTTTCTTTCTTTCTTTCTTTCTTTCTTTCTTTCTTTCTTTCTTTCTTTCTTTCTTTCTTTCTTTCTTTCTTTCTTTCTTTCTTTCTTTCTTTCTTTCTTTCTTTCTTTCTTTCTTTCTTTCTTTCTTTCTTTCTTTCTTTCTTTCTTTCTTTCTTTCTTTCTTTCTTTCTTTCTTTCTTTCTTTCTTTCTTTCTTTCTTTCTTTCTTTCTTTCTTTCTTTCTTTCTTTCTCTCTCTCTTTCTTTCTTTCTTTCTTTCTTTCTTTCTTTCTTTCTTTCTTTCTTTCTTTCTTTCTTTCTTTCTTTCTTTCTTTCTTTCTTTCTTTCTTTCTTTCTTTCTTTCTTTCTTTCTTTCTTTCTTTCTTTCTTTCTTTCTTTCTTTCTTTCTTTCTTTCTTTCTTTCTTTCTTTCTTTCTTTCTTTCTTTCTTTCTTTCTTTCTTTCTTTCTTTCTTTCTTTCTTTCTTTCTTTCTTTCTTTCTTTCTTTCTTTCTTTCTTTCTTTCTTTCTTTCTTTCTTTCTTTCTTTCTTTCTTTCTTTCTTTCTTTCTTTCTTTCTTTCTTTCTTTCTTTCTTTCTTTCTTTCTTTCTTTCTTTCTTTCTTTCTTTCTTTCTTTCTTTCTTTCTTTCTTTCTTTCTTTCTTTCTTTCTTTCTTTCTTTCTTTCTTTCTTTCTTTCTTTCTTTCTTTCTTTCTTTCTTTCTTTCTTTCTTTCTTTCTTTCTTTCTTTCTTTCTTTCTTTCTTTCTTTCTTTCTTTCTTTCTTTCTTTCTTTCTTTCTTTCTTTCTTTCTTTCTTTCTTTCTTTCTTTCTTTCTTTCTTTCTTTCTTTCTTTCTTTCTTTCTTTCTTTCTTTCTTTCTTTCTTTCTTTCTTTCTTTCTTTCTTTCTTTCTTTCTTTCTTTCTTTCTTTCTTTCTTTCTTTCTTTCTTTCTTTCTTTCTTTCTTTCTTTCTTTCTTTCTTTCTTTCTTTCTTTCTTTCTTTCTTTCTTTCTTTCTTTCTTTCTTTCTTTCTTTCTTTCTTTCTTTCTTTCTTTCTTTCTTTCTTTCTTTCTTTCTTTCTTTCTTTCTTTCTTTCTTTCTTTCTTTCTTTCTTTCTTTCTTTCTTTCTTTCTTTCTCTGTTTTTTTCTTCTTTCTTTCTTTCTTTCGCCGGTTTCAGACGAGCTGCGTCCTTCGGGTGCCGGCAGAGATTCGCAGGGGTCACCGTTTTAGTTTCAGTCCGCAGACAACATCCATGTTTTATGCAGAGAGAAGCTGGCAGCCCACGCCGCCTCTCTGTTCATTTATTATTCAGGACAGTGCGAGCAAAGGAATAAACAGAGGAAAGTGAAAGCGAAAGGGAATCGCCGGCCGGGTTCTCACCTCGGCACACGAGCGCCGGGGCCCCTCCCCGGGTCAAAAAAAGAAGAAGAAGTGTTGTTCTGCTGTCCTGCCCCCACGCGCTTTGTTGACTCCTCCGGTGTCGATATTTCCCATTGAATTGCGCTTGAGTCAAAAGTTCAAGAACTTTTCCATCGATTGAAGCTGGGAATCGAGCGAGCCGGCCGCCGCGGAGCCTCTGAGGTGGTCGGCTTTCATCTCTGGGATCGGCAGCGGGGGCCGTTAAATAAGTGATGAGGGGGCCGGAGACCGCGGCCGGGGCCTCCGCCTGATATTATATCCATACTCACGCACACGCACACGCACACACACACACACACGGCCTTTGACACGGCGCTTAGAGCGACGTACCGAACGACGGTGGATAACTGAGGGAAAAAAAAATCCGGCGCCGCAGCCATCGAGACACGAGGCCGATGAAAAGTTAACAGCGACGCGCAGCAATCGTTAACTCAAAGGAAAAAAATGAAAGGCGACAAATGATCAGAAACTTGTGGAATTTCTTTCTCACTGGAAAAAAAAGAATATTAATGAAACGCCCGCGTAGTCTTTGTCGTCTCTTTCTTCTTCTGTTCCTTTATTTGCCTCATTGTTTACGCGTCATTACCACAACCAGCACATTCTGATACGCACCGTCGCCCTCAGCAATCAGTCAGTGGAGACTTGTGCCACATCACACCCAACCCCACCGCCGCCCCCCACCTCCATTTGCACGTGCATGCCTCTGCTGAAACTTCACTCGCCGACTCGGCCTTGAACAGGCGCGTTCGTGGGAAGTCCGTGGACCCGCTCTTCACTTTTATCAGTGGTGATGTTTGAGAGCAGACACAGGAATCAACATAAGATGAATAATTTGGCCCTTTTTTTTCTTTAGGTTTTATCTTAATGCGAAGCCCGACCGACAAAGGTTGGTTAGCGCCCGTTTGCGCCGGTAGCCGCGAGCAGCTCGGGTGAAAAGGGGAGAATTTCGTCGTGCAGTCTGACCGCGATCCGACTGTGACTCCGTACGGCGGCGGTGACGGCGAAAGGCCCCGCAGGTATCGCCAGCGGTTGTAAACGACACTACAATTAAAAGTCGTTCAAGAAAAAAAAACAAAACAGTTACAAGATCAGGATCTTTAATTCGTCTCCATGGAAACAATTCGAGGTCTTAAATCTCATCTCATGGCTCATTTTATCTCCTCACTGCTCCGAAACCATCCAGACTTGATAGTGATGGTGATGATGATGATGGTGATGATGGTAGTAATAATGATGGCGATAAAGGTGACGCGATGATGGACGAACAGTGAGCCATGGCAGACAGTTGACAGAGACTACGACCATGACGACATGATCCTAGTAATGTCGATGATGAAGATGATGATGATAATCGTTGTCATCATGGTGGTGATGGAAATGATGCGGGAAAAAGCCAATTTGTGCCTTTGCATCAAGCCAGCTTAAGCGTCCAAATCTGTCGTGGCCCTTTGCACTTCTAGGTTTGTCTCGCTCTGCAGTTACACCAACGAACCGCTAGTTGGCGGTGGCGTTCATACGCCATCGTGTCTCTACGGCAGCTTTTTTACAGTAGTTCGACTTCGAAAAATGACGGCGACCGAAACCAAGCTGATCTCAAAGGAGTCAGAGACGTTGGACAGCGGCTTTTGTTTTCCTGAATTTGCTCTGACGCAAAAATTAAAATAAGACGTCAGAGGAGTCAAATCTGTACGACGGCGGCGAAGCAGGAGAAGCAGCAAATGTGACACCGACCAATCACAACTCTTATTGTTTGCGTTGCTGCCACGATGTAGGTTCCTTGAGACGGAGACAAAATGAATTCCGTTGTCCTTCCTGGTGATGATAATGGTGTTGTTGATGAAGATGATAAAAATTAGAGTGACGAAGCGATGAGGAAGCTCGTGATGTAAATATCGCCTTTAACATTGATGGCAATGGCAACGATAATGATGAGGAGGACGAAGAGCTTAGTTTATGAACGATTCGCTGTGTTTTATAAAAATGCCAAATGAGCTCTAATGATGTGTCATAATTGGCGGCAGCTCTGTGTTCACATATGATTAATTACTCTAAATGAGGATTAGAAGCCTGCAATTACTCAGTGATAACACAAGGACCGAGTCCTGATTATAAGGGTTAATTATCATGACCCGCCCGTTGCCTCGCTGTTTGTGTGTGCGTGTGTGTGTGTGTGTGTGTGTGCATGTGTGTGTTATAGACTGGGACGTTTCGTATTAGGGGTCCACTTCCCCCCTTTTTCCTCAATGTCAATTAGGTGCCTGATAATTCTTTGTAAATGTCGTTTAGAAATGTCGTATCTTAAAATAATCAAATGGAGACAACGGGACTCATCCGTCTTTCTCTGCTCCGTCCTTTTTCTTTTTTAATTGTTATCGTTTTAGTTAAATGGAAAAAAAGCAATGTAGTGCTTCAGGAATTAAGGATTAATTCAACTTTTCATTGTGGCAGCCAATAAAAAACCTAATCCATAAATGTGTGTCTGAAGAAACAGAAACCCTGGAGCTATTAACATATATTTCTCTTCTGGAAGGGCGACTTGGTTTTACTGGGTCTGTGTTTCAGTGGTTACCCCCCCCTCAGATTACCTGTTGTTTTACTAGATTTCCCCTTTTTAATTTACCTGTATTTTCTCATGAGGGGCTCAGTCTGTCTGAGAAGCAGGAAAGGTAAAAAAGAGCAAAAAATTAGCCCTGAAAGAAGATTAAAGACCATTAATTCAGTTGATATCGCACGGCCGCGCCCCCTGTGTGCCAAAAGTATGTGGACTGCTGGAACCAGAGGGGTGGGGGGCCGTCGTGGCCACAGACGATCGCCAACGGAAGAAAAGAGTCGCGTCGACTGCGATGTTCGGCTGTCCGTATACTTTCGTCCCTTTTTGCGGTTCCTTCGCAGCCTCGTTCGGTCTGTTTCAGGCCTTCGCATAAAATAGAAATAAAACGATTTTGCCAAAAGCCAAAGTCATTCCATGCAAACGAGTCTGGGATGCATTAATTGAATAAAATGATTTTTTTTCTCTTCTTTTCTTTCTTTTTTTTCCCACAGAGAACGACATTGTGTCCTCATGAGTTTTATGGCTGGAGGCATTTTGGACTCACCACAGTTCTACAGCACCATAAATCTGGCACCTAATATCCATTATACTGTAGCGCTGCTCATTAATGTTTGCATATACACAGCAGCCATAGTAACACAAGTTCTGATTTTGTGTGTGTGTGTGTGTGTGTGTTGTATTTAGCCTGGTGAATTCCCCCCTCAGCTCTAATAATGTTAGGAGCTGAAAAACGATTAGCGTTTTCTTAGAGCCTTATTACTGTTCCAAGCGTAGTAAGTAGTAATGAGAGCTAGGTGATTGTGACCCGGTCCGGGCCGGCGACGGCGGCGGCGGTGGTGGCAGCGGCGGCGGCGATGGCTGTGGTGGGAGGAGTTGGAGGAGGAGGAAGAGGAGGAGGAGGAGGAGGAGGCAGGAAGAAAACGCATGATGGATGGAGGGAGCAGGCGTTATTATTTCCTTCCTTTTCGGGCCAAAAGTGGGCAGGGAGACAAAGAGAAAATTAATGGTAAGCGGAGGGAAGAGAAATTAAGGTAAGACCAATAAGGCAGCAGACGTTTGAAACTTCTTTTCTTTTTTTACTTTTGAAATTGGCAATTTCCTAGTGGCTCCCTGCTGTTAACACACAAACATGAGAAAAATGTTAATCTCTGCAAGTTCTCAGGAGAACAGAAAGAAGAAAAGTTAAGATTTTCTTTTAAGTTTTTTTATACTCTTCTTTTTTGTATTCATACAGCGGGAAACCACCAGAAAACCGCCGCTCTTAAAAAAAAACCCGTTAAAATGCCCTTTGGCTTTTTGAACATGGATCCGAATACGTCGTCCGGTCTAACGTGGGACAGCAACCTACCTGTGAAACACAGGCTACGAAAGGTCAGAGGTCGGTCGGCGTCTCAAGTCGTCCGCCGTGGTCGTACGTTGGCACGTGAGGAGCTTCCCCTCTTCTAAAGTGCAAACAGGGCTGTGTTTGTGTGTTTGTGAGTCTGTGTGTGTTTTGTTGTGCGTGCGTGTGTGTGTGTGTGTGTCGCCCGGCTCGGCTCTGCCAGGTCGGCCGGGCTGCTAATGATGTTGTCAAAGGGGAATGTGGAGCAAAAAAGATCTTTCTACTTCTTTGCACGCACATGGACACACGCACGCACGCACACAGATACAAGGCAAACACACACAGATTCAGTCTGATTTATTCTTCACAGAAGGACAGTGAATCAGAGCCGAGCGAGAAACGCACTAAATCAGACACAAACAAACGACAAGCACATTTTTGCGAGCTGCACGGTCTTTTCCACAGCGACTCTTCTGCAGCTTTCTGTGGGTTTGTGCGTCCGGATTCTCATTCCCCAGGACAACACTCACCACTGGATCTAAATTCAGATTTTATAAAATCCTTTTGCCCTCCAACGCTTCTGTCGGCATCCAGTCATCTTGGGTCAGCGCGAGAAACACTGTCGAGTCCGTCACATTCATTCGGAATGTGAAGGAAATAACATTGTTATGGTCTGTTTGTTGTGTCGCGGAGGTACCTACCGAAGTTAGCATGCTAACCAGCTAGCCCCGGCCTCGTCCCATCCTCTAATACCGCTGTCTGCCTGAGCGGGCGATAGTGAGCCCCTGTGGCGTCCGGTCTGTCCTCAGTCCGACGTGAGAGGACGACGGCGTAGCTTTGCCCAGAAGTCGTATTCTAACCACCACCGCCGACAATCACAACCACCACCAACAACAACAACACCCGCTCCCGATGACAAACGGCGTTTGGAAGCAAAGTGATAGAAATAGAAGCAAAATCAGATTTAAAGCGGTTGTTACTCTCCACCAGTGGAAACAGCCGTTGGCGGGTAAAGGGATAAAGTTTGATGCTGAACTTTCAGCGACTCCTCCAGACTGGTGAATAAACGGCTCTTAATGCTGACATTAGCTGTGTAGCGATAGCAAAAACTTACGTATAGCACCTTTAGGGGCCTGTTCACACCTGTAATCATGACAGCAACATCTCAGACCAAAACAGGTTCATTTCAGTGGATTACACAGCTCAAGTCCGTGTGTACGGTGCTCTAGAATAGATTTCCACCTCGGTGAACTGTTTCAGGTATAGTTGAGTAATTGCAAATCATCCTGACAGTGTTTTATAGACCAAAATGGAGGAAGTTATCATATCACTATTAAGTGTAATTAAGTTTAATGTGACCATGACCCACTGGAATTTAAACTGCACCAAAACTGAGACAGAAACACAGGTTGCCGGGTCACCTGGGCTTGTTGCTAAGCTAAGCTAAGCTAGCACTAGCTAAGTGAGCCTACCTTTGCTGGATAGTGCTAGCGCGTTACCCGCTACCTAGCATAGCCGGCGACAGAAACACAGGTCGCCTGGTCAAGTGGGTTCTTTGCTACGCTAAGCTAGCACTCAGCCCGCTGAGCTCATGTTATCTCAGTCGCGGAGCCGCCTGGTTTTCTAATTGCACGTCTCCTTTGGTCTGTTTTAAAAACCGTGGTTGTCTCCGGATCTTCAGCAGTTGTGAAATGTCGTTGCCAAACGCTATGAAAATAACACCTACTATAGTTTTTAAAACTGAAAACAAAAAAAACAAAACAGAAAAACAAAACAGAATTGACCTTTAAACGTTTGCAGATCTTCGGCTCCACAGCCAAACAAACAAACAGATGCCCTCACACACACAAACACACACTGACAGTCCCACACACATATTCAGCCTCTCTCCATCTCCTCTCTCTCTCTCTCTCTGTATGTCTCTCTACCCACATGTTCATGTTTTCACAGCAGCTGCTGACAAATTGACACAATCCTGGGAATTTTTTTCTCCCCACATGGAAAACTACATTTCTTTTCCTTTTTTTATTTTGGAGCATGTGTGCAGGGCGAGGTCAGCCTTAGGAAAAGAGAGAGAGAGAGAGAGAGAGCTCGTCTCTGTCGAACCTCGCTCGGTCTGATTCCCTCCATCTTTGCGGTAGCAGCTTTTTTTTTTTCCCAGGCATGGAGGAACTGATGTATTGGCAACGCTGAACACAAGTACACAGGGAATAACCCCTTCGAGACAAGCTGTGTGTGTGTGTGTGTGTGTGTGTGTGTGTGTGTGTGTGTGTGTGTGTGTGTTTACCAGAAACAAACCAGTCTAACAGTTCACAGGTTCCCTCTTTACTGGAGAATCTCTTCTCTAGTTTCCCGAACCTGCGGCGTCTTACCTATTCCCGCTCCTCTGTCCCCGGGCAGAGCTCCCCAGCCCTGGTCTTTCCCTCCATCCCGCTCTGAAAGCCTCCGCGTTACCGTGCCTCCTCCTCCCACCGTCCTCCATCTTTAGGGGCGGCGGTTTTTGACCCTGGGGTCGTCTGCCGGGGCCCCTATCGTCCCCATGTCTCGCCACCGACAGCGCCAACCGCACCTCAGTGGTTGAAAAAAACCAAAACCCTACACAACGTACGCGCACTCGTCCGAAATACGCACAAAGCTGAAAACACGTGGGTTCATGTGGCTGATTTCCATGTCGGACACAGACCTGTAACACGGGTGGCGTTAGTATTGTAGGTGCTAGTGAAGGTGTAGTAAAAACATTAAATACATTAAAAAATATTTCTTTTACCTCCGTTTCTTTAAAAAAAAAAAACAAACCTGACAGCAGCTGCTCCGAATTCTCCGACACCACATGCTGAAAATATGAAGATTCCAAGGAACCAGATGTTTTTCGTTTTTCTGACTGGATCCCCCCCCCCCCTGCTTGTAAATACTGCCGTGGCCCGGGTTTAATTTTCGGCGGCACAGCGTGAACAGTCTCGGCCCAAACCGCTTCGTCCTCGGAGTTATAAGTGTTAGGCGGTGACACTGGATTAGGGAAAAACCTGATGGACGCTTTTCGGTTGAAGCTCACAAGTTAATTGGAACAAAGTGTGAATATATTTTTACATTTTTATCGAAATAAATTCCCATCAAGGGGATTTTTTTTTTTGAGTGTCAAGAGGTAGAATTTTACCATCTTAGCCGGATGTTTTTACCGTTTACCTAAAATCTATTTATTATTTTTTGCAGCTTCACATTTTTTGCAGCTTCACATTTTTTGCAGCTTCACATTTTTTGCAGATTCAGATTTAAACAAGGATCAATGAAAGAGATCCTCATCCAGACTTTTCCGGATGAGTTTACAGGTGCGTTGCTGCACCTGTAAATTTTCATGGGAGCTGTAGTACTTTTTTACTCTGTATCTGATTATTAACTTAATCTCAAACGGGTTTCCAGGAACGAGTTTAATTTTTTTTGTTTTTGTTTTTTTTTTAACAGAAAGGCCGATGAAAGAAACGCTGGAATCAAAATCCTATTTTGATTTATCACCAAAATGTGCAAATGTTACGTAACACGCTGAACTAAACTGAAATGGCAAAAGGATTCACCTGCTAAACGTCGGCACGTTAACGTTGTCACCATCCAGGTCAATTCAATCCGGTGTCATTGACACAACAGCGAATCATGAGCGGCAACAAAAAAGTCCCTTTTGACAGGTAGAAATTCTGAACAGATCACGGTTCATGGTGTGTGTGTGTGGGGGGGGAGAGAGAGAGAGAGAGAGAGAGAGAGAAGGAGGGAGGAGAGAGAGCATTGAACAATACAGGTACCATGTAAAGATGTATGATAATACTGAGACTAATAAAAAAGCTGATAGTTATAATAATGGGGCTGATAATACTAATAATAAAACCAAATAAAACATTAACAGTATCATAATAATTAGAGCAGTGGGTGATGATCAGGATCACAGGGCAGTAGGTGGTTCAACAGTCCTGGATCCAGACTCTGATCCAGACTCTGATCCAGACCCTGCAGCATCAGAGGCAGAAAAACCTGCAGGAAGAAACAGGAGGAAAGAGGAAGAGGAAGAGGAGAGAGGAGCCCGGTGCATCATGGGAAGTGCTATGCATAGTGAGGGGAAGGTTCAGCTGATCCCGAGCCAGTTCTGACTATGAGCTTTATCATAGAGGAAGGATTTAAGCCTCCTCTGCCTCATGGACCCAAACTGGAAGATGGTTCCACAGCAGAGGAGCCTGTTCATCACCAACATGTCAGCATGCTAAACCCCCGACGCCGGACCGATGCCGGACCGACACGCTGACACCGGACCGACACACCGACACTGGACCGACGCACCTACACTGGACTGACGGACCAACGCCGGACCAACATGACACCAGACCAACACACCGACACCAAACCAACACACCGACACCAAACCGACGCCGGACCGACACACCGACACCGGACCAACACACCTACACTCGACTGACGGACCAACGCCGGACCAACATGACACCACACACCGACACCGGACCAACACACCTACACTCGACTGACGGACCAACGCCGGACCAACATGACACCAGACCAACACACCGACGGCGGACCAACACACTGACACCGGACCGACACACCGACGGCGGACCGACACACCGTTGCCGTACCGACACACCGGCGTTGGACCGACACTGGACCAACACACCAACACCAGAGCGACACCGGAACGACACCGGACTGACACCGGAACAACGCCAGACTGACACTGGACGGACACGCCGACGCCGGACCGACACAACGACACCGGAACAACACTGGAACGACACCGGACCGACACACCAACAGGGGGCCGACACACCACACCCACCAGTATTTGGTCGAGCGGTTCCAGAGGCCGAAGCTCGGCGTCCGACGGGTCGGCTGAGGTGTATTTTCCCGTGCTGGGCGCTAAAACTCAGGACACGTCGGGTTAACGGCGTCCTCCGACCGCCTGCAGGTCCAGGGTCCAGATGTTTCCCATCGGAGCGAGCGCCAGCATCGGGACCGGCTGAGTGAATGACTCGGCGCGAGGCCAGGAGAGGTTTCGCCTGCACAGGAAGGCCAATCCAAACGTGGGCAGTGAGTAAATATAAAGTATTAACTCACCGTCCGGCGTCGGAGGTTTGGCCTCGTTCGAGTCTGGCCTTCGCCGCTTTTCAGCCCGGTTCCCGACTGTAGCGCAGCTTTTATCTCACACTCTGATTTGGCCCAATGCAGGATGATCCGAGCGCTTCCAGCAAAAGTCCTTTCTTTTTTTCATCATTTATTACACAACCGTGTGTATGTGTGTGTGTGTGTGTGTGTGTGTGTGTGTGATCTCTGTGGGAGTCTGCAGCTCGGCCCCTTTTTTTTTGTTTTTGTTTGTTCGGGGGGGTTTTCCCTGAAACTCTCGCCCTCTTCGCCCGGGCCAGAACGGGCCCGAACGGGCCTGTCGGAGGAGCATCGTTGAGGCTGGACGCGTTCGGACCGCCCTCGGGTCGACCGCCCTCGGGTCGACGCCGGCACCAGCCTCCTGTTTCATGCGGGGAACTGCGAACACGCAGGATTTTTTATTGTTCATGGAGCTGGATCGGTCGTGAGAGCGGTTCTGCTCCTTCCCCGGTTCATCGTGGTTTTGTTTCTTTTTTTTTTCCCTTTCACTTTTCTCAGGGCAAAGCTTCCAATATTCTTACTCACACACACACACGCACATATACACACACACACCCATGATGGGACGCCCTCCCCAGGGTTGCCAGGTTTGGTTGTGATTATTCCCAAACATCGGCCTCTTTTTCTCTTAATTCCATTTTACCTGCGTCACCCAAGGATTTCTCAGAATAAAGCCCCCCCCCGTCAGTCAGTGAGCACACAGTATGCATGCACAAACATGGACACACACACACACACACACACACACACACACACACACACTAATACACATACACATGACACCGGATCAGCCCACTGTACCTCGTGCAGACGCCTGTTCTCCCGTCGTTGCCTCCCTCTTCTCTTGTTGTGCTTTTGTTTTTTTTGTTTTTTACCTCTCGCTAACATGGACGCACAAACATGTCCGACAGGCGCCGTCCCGTCCCGGCGCCGCGGCGCCGACAGAAACGTTTCGTCCCCGGCGCACGGACGAGCCCCTCGGCTTCGAGGCGCGAATACGATACGCCCGTGATCTGATATCAGGCTGCAAGAAATCATCGTTCTCATGATCATTTAATCCATTTGTCTCTCGGCCAAAATCAAAAAAGGTTGTCGCGATTTCCGAAAAGGCTAAAATCAACGTATTCACATGGTGTTTGTCTAAATGAAAGTAAAAAAAACCCCTGAAGATATTGAGTTTGATATCATAGATGATTAAGGAAACAAGGAAAATATTCACATTCAAGAACTTGGAACCAGGGGATTCTGTCACTGTTTCATCAAAATGACTTCAACGGTTAACGGGCCACACAAACAGGTGCGGATCATTTTTCTGCCTTTTAGCTAAATTGTGCTCGACCGACAGTTTCAGCCCTGCTGTAATGTCTCAGCTTACATTTCCCTCTGTAATACAGTCACCTCTTGCAATATTTCATAACAGATAAAAAGGCTTGATTTGGTTTTCTGTGCATCATCTAGGACGAACTTGCTCCAGAATTCAGACCAAAGTGTCTTGATTGGAGCCTGAATTTAAACATTTTGCAGGTTTGTGGTTTTTTTTCCGCCGATTTTGCGTTTGTGCCGATTTTGATGCGAGAGTTTGTCCGACTCCAGCTTTGCTTTCTACCAAAATCGTCCTGTCGGTCAGAAGGTTTTCAAGCAGAGAGAATCACAGACGCCCTCATGCAACACATCGACACACACACACACTAAACACACACACGCTAGAACTCAGAGTTTTAGCCAGAGTTTTATTTCTTCTTCTTATTTTTCTTTCGGCTTTTCCCTTTAGGGGTCGCCACAGCGAATCAGTGTCCTCCATCTAACCCTGTCTTCTGCGTCCTCTTCACTCACACCAACTACCTTCATGTCCTCTTTCACTACATCCATAAACCTCCTCTTTGGTCTTCCTCTAGGCCTCCTGCCTGGCAGTTCAAAACTCAGTATCCTTCTACCAATATATTCACTATCTCTTCTCAGGACATGTCCAAACCATCTCAGTCTGGCCTCTCTGACTTTATCTCCAAAACCTCTAACATGTGCTGTCCCTCTGATTTAAAATAAATAGATAAATAAAAAGAATTTAAAAACCGCACAACATCTTTCCCCTCGCTCGCTGGCGCCGGTGGCGACCGGGCGTCTGAGTCCGAGACGCGCTCGCCCGAGTCGAAGGGACAGCGAAGACGGCAGGTCCTCCGTGAGCAAACGCTGACGCCAGCCGCTCTGACTTGGAGCATTTTTCTGGTCGAGGCGAGGAACTGTGCCATCTAAGGTCTCGAGAGACAAACATGGCTGCTGACGGGAAATGGGACGTGAGTCACGGGCTCTCTGGTAAAACTCCTTTCCAGGAAGTTTGGCTGCCTCCACGAAGCTCCGCCTCTACACATCATTTTTTTGGTTTTGTTTAAGCTTTTTTTTTTTATCATCTCCTGATGGAAATGATGGAAATGAGCTAAAATGCAAGGAAATGTGGCGCTAAAGTGTCGCCTGCCAATTTACTCACTGACTCCATGGTAACATGTCACTTTCTTATTACATGATCCAAAAAATCAAAATGGATCAGTCAGATATGGAAACTAGACTGAGTGGAACTCAGGTGAGCACAGACCCTCCACCAGGGCCAGTGTCAAAGACCGTACACCAGACTCCATCGGAAAAAAAGTCAAATTTATAGTAACTGATCCGGATCAGCATCGAATTTTAATGGGCTCTTCCCCGGCCTTTGGCTCATTGCTCCAGCGAGTTCGGTGCAAACTGGTCCAGTAGTTTTCTAATAAATAAACCGACATGGGCAAAAAAGTGACCTGTGTAAGAGCAGTAATGAGAGAAACAGAGTGAAAAAATGCCACAAAACTAGTCTTTATTTTGTTGTTGTTGTTGTTGTTAATGCAAACAAACTAAAACTGACGACAAAAAAACCGGGTGTATACACACACACACACACACACACTCACACACACACACACTCACACACACACACTCACACACACACACACACACACACACACACACACACTCACACACACACACACACACACACACTCACACACACACACACACACACACACACACACACACACACACACACACACACACACACACACTCACACACACACACACACACACACACACACACTCACACACACACACACACACACACACACACACTAACACTGCACAGTGATGAACTGAAGCACGCAAACAGCCAGAGATGTGCCACCTTCTATCTCTGAAGAGTGTTTGGTCTCTCACACAGTCCCTCTGAGCTCACACACACACACCGACAGACACATAAACACACACAGGACAGACACACAAACACACACAGGACAGACACACAAACACACACAGGACAGACACACACACCGGCGCTCTCGTAGTGCTGCCCTGTTGCGTGACAGAGCCTGACATGTTTCAGCTCTCTCGCTAGAGTAGTTCACTCACTCCAGGAAAAGCGAGCGCCGTCCGCTCGTCTTCCCCTCTCTATTCTTCCCCTCCTCCCTTTTCCATCGCCCCCTCCTCCTCTTTCTCTCTTTCCCACTTCCTTTCTTCTTTCTCTCCTCCTCTTTTCCTTCCCTCTCCTCTCTCCGTCTTCCGTGATTGATGGCCCTAAGGGGCCCCAGTTGTCTCGACAGTCCCGAGATCCCTCATTGGCCCACGGGAGACTCACAGGAGCCGGTGGGAAATACAGTGACACGGTTTCCCTTGTGTTTGTGAGTGTGTGTGTGTGTGTGTGTGTGTGTGTGAGAGCGCTGAAAGGTTGTGGGGCTTTAGAGCACTTCAGCACATGGGTTTTCTCCTGTGAGGTGAGGTTGATATAACGTGTGTGTGTGTGTGAGAGCGCTGAAAGGTTGTGGGGGGCTTAGAGCACTTCAGCACATGGGGTTTTTCTCCTGTGAGGTGAGGTTGATATAACGTGTGTGTGTGTGTGAGAGCGCTGAAAGGTTGTGGGGGGCTTAGCGCACGTCAGCACATGGGGTTTTTCTCCTGTGAGGTGAGGTTGATATAACGTGTGTGTGTGTGTGTGAGAGCGCTGAAAGGTTGTGGGGGGCTTAGAGCACTTCAGCACATGGGGTTTTTCTCCTGTGAGGTGAGGTTGATATAACGTGTGTGTGTGTGTGAGAGCGCTGAAAGGTTGTGGGGGGCTTAGAGCACTTCAGCACATGGGGTTTTTCTCCTGTGAGGTGAGGTTGATATAACGTGTGTGTGTGTGTGTGTGTGTGTGTGTGTGTGTGAGAGCGCTGAAAGGTTGTGGGGGGCTTAGAGCACTTCAGCACATGGGGTTTTTCTCCTGTGAGGTGAGGTTGATATAACGTGTGTGTGTGTGTGAGAGCGCTGAAAGGTTGTGGGGGGCTTAGAGCACTTCAGCACATGGGGTTTTTCTCCTGTGAGGTGAGGTTGATATAACGTGTGTGTGTGTGTGAGAGCGCTGAAAGGTTGTGGGGGGCTTAGAGCACTTCAGCACATGGGGTTTTTCTCCTGTGAGGTGAGGTTGATATAACGTGTGTGTGAGTGTGAGAGCGCTGAAAGGTTGTGGGGGGCTTAGAGCACTTCAGCACATGGGGTTTTTCTCCTGTGAGGTGAGGTTGATATAACGTGTGTGTGTGTGTGAGAGCGCTGAAAGGTTGTGGGGGGGGGGGGGGGGCTTTAGAGCACTTCAGCACATGGGGTTTTTCTCCTGTGAGGTGAGGTTGATATAACGTGTGTGTGTGTGTGTGAGAGCGCTGAAAGGTTGTGGGGGGCTTAGAGCACTTCAGCACATGGGGTTTTTCTCCTGTGAGGTGAGGTTGATATAACGTGTGTGTGTGTGTGAGAGCGCTGAAAGGTTGTGGGGGGCTTAGAGCACTTCAGCACATGGGGTTTTTCTCCTGTGAGGTGAGGTTGATATAACGTGTGTGTGTGTGTGAGAGCGCTGAAAGGTTGTGGGGGGCTTAGAGCACTTCAGCACATGGGGTTTTTCTCCTGTGAGGTGAGGTTGATATAACGTGTGTTTGTGTGTGTGTGTGTGTGTGTGTGTGTGTGTGTGTGTGTGTGTGTGTGTGTGAGAGCGCTGAAAGGTTGTGGGGGGCTTAGAGCACTTCAGCACATGGGGTTTTTCTCCTGTGAGGTGAGGTTGATATAACGTGTGTGTGTGTGTGTTGGGGGGTTACCACACTAAGCTGATTAAATGTTCACACTTGGGGTCAAGTCGAGCGGCCGCTGGGTGTCCCCGGCTGAACCGGGGCCAGCACTTAGAGCATTTCTGCCGCGTGGAGCGGAGGGCACCGCGGCGGCCAACGAGTCAGGACCAGGCTTTTAATCAATTATTGTTTTGTTGTTTTTGTCTCTACACCCTCTGCTCCCCGTCTCTAGCTCTGCTTTGCAGGAATGTGTGTGTACGCATAAGGAACAGACTATATAAAGAGTCGTATCCAGGCGCTGGCCTCAGTGCTCCTTTACACATGGTGGATTTTCCAGGTCTTTGTCGGGGGGATGGCGCCATCCTCCCGAAAGGTTTTCTTCCCCATCGCTCGGTGCCCAGGAAACGCCGACAGGGGACGAGGCGCACCGGCGGCTTTCTTGATGCCGCCAGGTTATGGCGCCGTCTCGTTTCCCAGCGGCTTGCGCTCCCGCTCTGGCCCAGTCCCCGTTTGACGCCGCTGAGGGTGAGGTGAGGCGAGGGGAGGCGAGGGTGGGGTGATGGGAGGCGAGGGGGGGCCAGGCCAGGGCGCCAAACGACCCGCGGCCGGTGCGGGTTGCACTCAAAGGGGCGTTTCCGACCGCTGACGGCGGCTCTGCCCGGAGCGTTGAACTGGTCGCTGTGTTATTCTGTCTCCTCATTTCCGGAGGAGGAGCGAGCCCCTGAACGAGGCATTAAAAAGTAGAAAAATGAATATTTGTCCTGCTGATGTAGCATCAAGATGCTGGCGAGGTCTGACTTCAGATTAATTTTTTTTAATTATTGCATTTCATTTTTTATGTTCATAGCCCAGTGTCACAAATATGTCAGAGTCCATCCACTAATGAAGACAGTGTGATACTGCTGAAAGCTCCAGGAGGGGGCTAGTAAGGGGGTCGGTCAACATTAGATTTCCACAGTTCAACGGAGACTCTTTATGATGATTTTTCCTATAATTTTTATAGTATCTTTTTAATTTTTAATTTTTAATACATTAAATCTGTCTTACACCAGGCATAAACTAAGTAATCAGGAAAAAATTGTAATATTAAATTTTTTAAAAATGCTCGATACTGTAATAATGGAAAGATCATTATTCCACATTATAGTTATAGTTGATAAATCATCTGCAGTGTTGTGCAGGTTGACACATTGAACTTCCTGCTTCCTTATGACGCTGGATCAGACCATGGTCGTCGACCCCCCGTGTCGTTTCCCCGGCGACCAGCGGCGTGGTGGGGTCCCCTGGGCCCCCCCCTCCGCCGTGGGACAGCGCTGGTCGTACACTGATGTGATGAACAGTGCGGTGGTTGCCTGCGACGCATAAAGGCCGAGTGTGAGTGGCAGGTGTTTTCGAACTGGGGGGGTGGGGGGGGCGGAGGCTCAGCTTTTACAGGATTAAAGTTTATTGATGGTTTTTCATCACAACTCATCGATCCGTTTTCCCCATCTCCTCATTCCCGTCATAGCTGGCAGGTTGGGACCAGGCAGGTCTGATCGAGTGTGTGTGTGTGTGTGTGTGTGTGTGTGTGTGTCTGTCTGTGCAGGTTATGTACCATCTTAGCACAACGCTGCTAATGCACCACAATATCTCCTTCCTTATAACCTCAAATCCGTCGAATGTCGTGCGGTAGAAGAACCACACACACTCACACACACACACACACACTGTCGGTGAAATCATTGCTCTGGACGACTACGTGTAGAATGTTCTCTTGTTTATTTCTCTGGGCTCAAACCGAATCTTCACGGACCCGGAAAAACAGGTTCAGCTGATCCGTCATCTCCATGGTTACCACCTCATGGGTGTAGGCTTTATGTAATTAAACCATATTCTAATTTTATTCTGATGCAATAAGTTTATATATAAGTTTATGTAATAGGTTTATATATTTTTACATAAATGCTATGATGCTCAGTTCCAGGCCTCTGAAACCACGTTAAGATCAATTTATGCTTCGGTGTTGAACTTTGGCCGTAGCCTGACGGAAAAAAAATCGTAACCAGGCGTCACGTACCACAAGAGCTGTGATTGGTCGTCTTGGTGGCGCCGCGTTTCTGACTCCTCCTTCTTCGCCGCCGTCATACAGACGTCTCCTCCGACACCTTCTTTCGTTTCCCTGTTGCAGTAACTTCAGGAAAACTGAAACTGCTGTTTGACATCCGTCAGCTCCTGAACGACAAAGTGAAAACGAAATTCAGGCTCTTCCTTCCTGTAATCCTTCCTCTTTCTTCCATCCTTCTTCTTTCTTCCATCCTTCTTTTTGTTCTTCCCTCCTTCCTCTCTTTCTTCCCTCCTCCCCTTCAGTCTTCCTTCCTTCCTTTCTTTCTTCTTTCCTTTCTTTCTTCCCTCCTTCCTTCCTTTCTTCCTTCCTTCTTCTCTTTCTTCCCTCTTCCCCTTCAGCCTTCCTTCCTTTCTTTCTTCTTTCCTTCTTCTCTTTCTTCCCTCCTTCCTTCCTTTCTTCCTTCCTTCCTCTTTCTTCCCTCCTTCCTTCCTTTCTTCCTTCCTTCCTCTTTCTTCCATCTGTCCTTTCTTCCTTCCTTCCTCTCTTCCTTTCCTCTTTCTTTTCTTTGCTCCTTTCACTTCACCTTCCTCTCTTCCTGTAATCTTTCCTTTTCGATCATCCTTCCTTTCTTCCCTCCTTCTTTTTGCTCTTCTTCCTTCCTTCTTCTCTTCCTTCCCTCCTTCATTTCTTTCTCTCCTCCTTCAACTTTACCTCTCCCTCCCTCCCCACAGACTTTCCTTTCGACCTCGCTTACCCCTCTTCCTCCTCCCTCTTGTTCAAGTTTACTTTTTAAAATTTCCTCCTCCGTTCCCGGTACAAAAAACCCAGCAGCTGAAGTCTTCATGATCTTGGACAGTTTAGTCCGGACTCACTGAGGTTTCTCTTTCCTTTTTTCTTTTCTGTTCTTTTTTTTTTTTACAGATAATTTGCTCTGAATGTGTGCGTGCAGGACGAGACAGACGGGGTAATGACTCTCTCTAATAGGGCTTAGTTCAGCTGTCCGCATAATGCCAGTCTGGCCTTTGTCTAATCTGAGCTCCGCTGTCTGACTCACCACACTCGGCCCCGTGGTCAACAAGGGGTTAACCTACAAAGAGAAAAGGGGGAGGAAAGGGAGGCGGGGGGGGGCAGGGAGGAAAAGGAGATGTCATGAAAATAGAGAGACAAGCAAAGGGTCGTGGCTGTCATCCAGACAGACAGAGAGCATCGCGGTGGAGATGAGTGATCTGCAGGAAGAGGCTGCAGCTAATGACCGTTCAGCGTTGACCTCGAGCGGAGGTAATGATGCTCCGACGCAGGGAGAGCAAATTAGCTGTGGAGGGAAGGAAGGAGGGAAGAGAGGGAGGCGGGAATGAAAAAGAGAGAAGGGGAAACTAATAGCATGGTCAAGACAAAATGCACGGCGCAGAGCGAAAGAGTGTGACAACGATGTTGAACCCTGACCCCGGAGGGGTAATGATGCCGCTAGTTGGTCCTCAGCTACACATTAGGAGAGAAAAATTAAAGGATGCGAAAGGACAGGGAAGGAGAGAAGGGAAGGAGAGGAGGGAAGGGAGGAGGCAAGGAAAGGAGAGGGTAAGGAAGGGAAGGAGAAGGAAACCAAAGGACAGGACAGGGGAATAAATAAAAGGAAATTAAAAGGAAGAGACTAGAGGAGAGGGAGGGGGGAGAGACAAAAGGACTGAGAAAGAAATGGGAAGAGGAGAGGAAAGAAGGGAGAAAGGAGGGGGAACAAAAGAAAGAGAAAAGAAAAGAGGGCAAGTAACAAAGGGATAGTGAAAGGGAAAGAGATGAGAGGAAAGGAAAGGAAGAAAGACAGGAGAAAGGAGGGGAAACGAGAAGGAAACTAAACAGGGAAATACATAACAAGAAAGGTAGGTTAAAAATAAAGGAAAGAAAAGAAGTAGGAAAAGGAGGAAAAAGGGAAAGGAAGGAGAGGAAACAAAGAGGAGATGAGAATAAAGGTCAGAGAAGAAAAGGAAACATGAGAAAATGTGAAGAAGGGAGGGGAGAGACAAGCTTTAGGGCAAAGGTCAGACGAGGAAATAAAAAAGATTAAGAAAGGAAATGAGGAGAACAGGAAGTAAAAAAATAGGAAAGAGAAGGGGAAAAGAAAATAAGCAAATAATGAGAAAGGAGATAAGAATAAGGGACTAGGAAGAGAAGGAAACACAGGAGCGGAAGGGAGGTAAAGGGAAAGAGGAGAGAGGAGGACAGGGAAGGAAAGATAGGAAAGGAAATAGAGTGGAAAGAAATAGAAAGGAGGTGAGAAGAAAGGAAAGGAAGAGGCGAACAGGAAGGAGGAGAAAGAAGTGGGGAGGAAGTGATAAATGAGCGAATCCTCCAGTTTTTAGGGCGGATTCCTTGGTTGATGGTGGTGACCTTCGACCTCGCTACGAGAGAGGAGAGAGAACGAGAGAAAGACGAGGTGATGAAATGAAGGAGTGAGTGAGTGAGCTGGCTGGGACGCCGAGGTTGAACTCTGACCTCCGTGAAGGTAACGGCACCACGCGGCCGCCCGCTAACGGATTAGCCGTTGTGCTAACTGGCGGCGTGTGAGCCACAGGGGAGTCATCAGCTCCGTGAAAAACATGGGTGTGGGTGTGTGTGTGTGGGGGGGGGCAAAGACCTGGGTCCGTGGGTGGGGGGGTTGGATTGATGGACCCTCATCTCCCTCACGGTGGCCGCAGCCCCCAATTAAACCTAGTGATAATGCTTGTGTTAGTGTGTGTGTGTGTGTGTGTGTGTGTGTGTGTGGGTGGGTGTGTCAGGCAGACGTCATGTTGTTTGCGTTTTCTGGAAAATCCCGAAGAATCTTTC
Organism: Istiophorus platypterus; assembly: GCA_016859345.1. NCBI lineage: Eukaryota > Metazoa > Chordata > Actinopteri > Istiophoriformes > Istiophoridae > Istiophorus > Istiophorus platypterus. Next base: position 27,341,893 of record CM029123.1, read on the forward strand.
TCTTGTAGCGTAACAGTTACTTTTACAAGAGGAAAGAAATAAGAATAAAAATTGAAGGAAGTTAATCATGAGAAAATGGTCTTTGTTCCCATTTCCTGTCCCCGTCATTCTTTCATGTGTATTAGATTATGTGATAATATTTTTTTTCAACAGAACGACTAAAAAACCCCATAGAAAACAGTTTAATCCTCTGTCTTTGGCATGTTTTAATACATCTGCTCGGTTATATAACAGCACCTGAGCTTCGTGGGACGGATTTCAGAGAATTACTGAGAGCAGTGGCAGGTGAGGAATATACCGTATGTTGCATGGAGACAACTGTGCCCCCCCCCACCCCCCGTCATTGTTAAACCCTGTATTTTTTCACATTTTGCCAAATTGGCCCAAATCAAAGTATGTTAAATCAGCTGTTAACAGCCCCAGGTCGCGATGTACCAACGGATGTACGGACGTCTGTCGCCGGATCCCTGTGACACTGAAGGAAACTTGAAAACCTGGAGATTCTGAACGAAGTTCTGCAGCTGTAAGGAGCTTATTTTTTCTATTATGTCTAAGCAGATTCATTTGTAATCGCCATTCAACATAATGATACCCGGGGAAGGTGTAAGCCACATCGGATCCGCCCCTGCAAACCGCCACTGCGCCGGCAGGCGGCCAGAGCTGACGGAAGCCCCCCGTCCCGTCGGCTGACCCAGACTAAAAACCGGGTTTGAACCGGTCTCTTTGTTTTTGGTTTTGTATTTAAAGATTTTTACACAGAAAAAGGCTGCGGCCGAAAGACGGATTGATGGGAAAAGGGCGGAAAATGATTCCTGGGAAAAGAATTATTCGGTAATAGCGGGATCTCGATTCCTGATATGCAGCCGTTCCAGTTCCAGATATGTGTGTGTGGGTGTGTGTGTGTGTGCTGTTGGAAATGATGAAGTCATTCAGTCACTTACAGTCACTCAGATGTCTCGGATTAATTTCTTTGTTTTTCTCTTACTGTGTCAGCTTCCATTGCTCCTCCTGCTGTTTTTGATTTAGCTGCACCCGCACCTATTTAGAGACTCTGTTTTTTGTTGTTGTTTTGTTTTGTGTTTGTTTTTGTTTTTTGTTTTGTTGTTGTTGTTTGTTTTGGTGCGGCGTCCAGTCGCAGCTCGGAGTCTGGCTTATAGACGCGGACACCGAGCCGGGGGCCGAGCGGGGGAGGGTTCGCTGCCGCTATAAAACTCCCTCTGATTTGTTTCTGAGAACCGGCGCGAATGCTGCGATATCCCATGAGCCTCTGCAGCCGTTTGGACCGGAGGAGAGTTTCTTGGTAGTGGTGCGTGTTTCTGAGCTCAGCTGTTGGATGTTTTTTGGGAGTTTTACAGTTGACTTCTCTCCTTCGTTTTTTTTTTGACGTCGACAGTTTGTACCTCTGAGTTTGAAGCCGTATCAACACTGTCCGGACTCAACAAACATCGGGCGTATTAATGTGAAGTTTTTGTTTCACATTTTCGGCTCCTCCTGCTTCGCCCCCGTGGTACAGATCGTCTCCTCCGACGTCTTCCTTCCGCATTGCAGTAAATTCAGGAAACACTAAAACCGCCAGCTCCACCGCCAACCAGCGGTCTGGTGGTGTAACTGCAGAGTGACGCCAACGCAGAAGCATAAACGCTCGCGACGGCGTAGACTCGACGCAGGAGCATAAGCCGGCCTCAAGATGGATATTTTGATCCTCCCCTTTTGTATTGAGCAGCTTCACGGCAGCCGATTGGAAAAAGCTCCTCCAGCTCAGTCTCAGTCTGCCCTTTACTTCCATCCTTTCTTCCTCTAATAGGATTTCCTTCCATTAGATCTTTTATCGTGACCTCCATGCATGTTAAGGAGGGAGAGATGCACTGAGGTGCATTGATGCAGGGAGGTGATAGAGAATCAATAGGCCTATAAAATGGACAATCAGGCATGTGAGGCGGCTCTAAGCCCCAGCCGCCTGCTGGGGGTCCTGTGGGGGGGGGGGGGGGGGGCAATATTAGCTCTGTCCGTGTGTCTGTCCATCTCACTGAAGAGTCACGGATTAAAATGTACAGCCCGTCTCCTTCTCTTTGCGTCCGTCCCCCGATTAAAATGTAAAACTGCGTCCCCGCGGAGCAGGAGATCGTTTCACAGCGGAGCCGGTTGGTCCGAGGTTTCACGTTGGCGATTAAGATCAGAAAATCGAATTAGATGTCGAAAATGTTTTAATTGAAATCGCGAAAAGGCAATTTTAAAATCGGTATCATCGAAGGACTACTGGTTCATTGAAAATCAGGACTACATTCACACGGTGAACGCACATGAAACACACACCTGAAACGCGTCTGACGTGAACATAAATGACGCGGGGAAAAAACAACACCGTCCGACCTTTGACGTATCTGTCGTCTTCGAAAACTCTGGGGTCTCCACTCGGACTGAGGACGAGTCCGTGGCTGAGGGCTCTCAGCCGTGATGAGGCCCATTGAGATGTGGCTGAAAGCTCTGGAAAATCTGAGCAAACCTCATTTTCTCTAACTGCTTATTTCCAGGTCAATAAATGAACGTTTAAGCTCAGCGCTCTTTAATTTAATTTAAGTCCCATAAACATAAAAGGCACAACTGAGGAGTTTTAAAGATTTTGTTCAAAAAGATTTAGGGAGCTCTGTCACTTAGTCACACACACACACATATACACACATACATCTCTCCCACGTGACCTCTGACCTCTGGCGACCGCTGGCGACCGCTGGCGACCGCTGGCGACCGCTGGCGACCGCTGGCGACCGCTGGCGACCGCTGGCGACCGCTGGCGACCGCTGGCGACCGCTGGCGACCGCTGGCGACCGCTGGCGACCGCTGGCGACCGCTGGCGACCGCTGGCGACCGCTGGCGACCGCTGGCGACCGCTGGCGACCGCTGGCGACCGCTGGCGACCGCTGGCGACCGCTGGCGACCGCTGGCGACCGCTGGCGACCGCTGGCGACCGCTGGCGACCGCTGGCGACCGCTGGCGACCGCTGGCGACCGCTGGCGACCGCTGGCGACCGCTGGCGACCGCTGGCGACCGCTGGCGACCGCTGGCGACCGCTGGCGACCGCTGGCGACCGCTGGCGACCGCTGGCGACCGCTGGCGACCGCTGGCGACCGCTGGCGACCGCTGGCGACCGCTGGCGACCGCTGGCGACCGCTGGCGACCGCTGGCGACCGCTGGCGACCGCTGGCGACCGCTGGCGACCGCTGGCGACCGCTGGCGACCGCTGGCGACCGCTGGCGACCGCTGGCGACCGCTGGCGACCGCTGGCGACCGCTGGCGACCGCTGGCGACCGCTGGCGACCGCTGGCGACCGCTGGCGACCGCTGGCGACCGCTGGCGACCGCTGGCGACCGCTGGCGACCGCTGGCGACCGCTGGCGACCGCTGGCGACCGCTGGCGACCGCTGGCGACCGCTGGCGACCGCTGGCGACCGCTGGCGACCGCTGGCGACCGCTGGCGACCGCTGGCGACCGCTGGCGACCGCTGGCGACCGCTGGCGACCGCTGGCGACCGCTGGCGACCGCTGGCGACCGCTGGCGACCGCTGGCGACCGCTGGCGACCGCTGGCGACCGCTGGCGACCGCTGGCGACCGCTGGCGACCGCTGGCGACCGCTGGCGACCGCTGGCGACCGCTGGCGACCGCTGGCGACCGCTGGCGACCGCTGGCGACCGCTGGCGACCGCTGGCGACCGCTGGCGACCGCTGGCGACCGCTGGCGACCGCTGGCGACCGCTGGCGACCGCTGGCGACCGCTGGCGACCGCTGGCGACCGCTGGCGACCGCTGGCGACCGCTGGCGACCGCTGGCGACCGCTGGCGACCGCTGGCGACCGCTGGCGACCGCTGGCGACCGCTGGCGACCGCTGGCGACCGCTGGCGACCGCTGGCGACCGCTGGCGACCGCTGGCGACCGCTGGCGACCGCTGGCGACCGCTGGCGACCGCTGGCGACCGCTGGCGACCGCTGGCGACCGCTGGCGACCGCTGGCGACCGCTGGCGACCGCTGGCGACCGCTGGCGACCGCTGGCGACCGCTGGCGACCGCTGGCGACCGCTGGCGACCGCTGGCGACCGCTGGCGACCGCTGGCGACCGCTGGCGACCGCTGGCGACCGCTGGCGACCGCTGGCGACCGCTGGCGACCGCTGGCGACCGCTGGCGACCGCTGGCGACCGCTGGCGACCGCTGGCGACCGCTGGCGACCGCTGGCGACCGCTGGCGACCGCTGGCGACCGCTGGCGACCGCTGGCGACCGCTGGCGACCGCTGGCGACCGCTGGCGACCGCTGGCGACCGCTGGCGACCGCTGGCGACCGCTGGCGACCGCTGGCGACCGCTGGCGACCGCTGGCGACCGCTGGCGACCGCTGGCGACCGCTGGCGACCGCTGGCGACCGCTGGCGACCGCTGGCGACCGCTGGCGACCGCTGGCGACCGCTGGCGACCGCTGGCGACCGCTGGCGACCGCTGGCGACCGCTGGCGACCGCTGGCGACCGCTGGCGACCGCTGGCGACCGCTGGCGACCGCTGGCGACCGCTGGCGACCGCTGGCGACCGCTGGCGACCGCTGGCGACCGCTGGCGACCGCTGGCGACCGCTGGCGACCGCTGGCGACCGCTGGCGACCGCTGGCGACCGCTGGCGACCGCTGGCGACCGCTGGCGACCGCTGGCGACCGCTGGCGACCGCTGGCGACCGCTGGCGACCGCTGGCGACCGCTGGCGACCGCTGGCGACCGCTGGCGACCGCTGGCGACCGCTGGCGACCGCTGGCGACCGCTGGCGACCGCTGGCGACCGCTGGCGACCGCTGGCGACCGCTGGCGACCGCTGGCGACCGCTGGCGACCGCTGGCGACCGCTGGCGACCGCTGGCGACCGCTGGCGACCGCTGGCGACCGCTGGCGACCGCTGGCGACCGCTGGCGACCGCTGGCGACCGCTGGCGACCGCTGGCGACCGCTGGCGACCGCTGGCGACCGCTGGCGACCGCTGGCGACCGCTGGCGACCGCTGGCGACCGCTGGCGACCGCTGGCGACCGCTGGCGACCGCTGGCGACCGCTGGCGACCGCTGGCGACCGCTGGCGACCGCTGGCGACCGCTGGCGACCGCTGGCGACCGCTGGCGACCGCTGGCGACCGCTGGCGACCGCTGGCGACCGCTGGCGACCGCTGGCGACCGCTGGCGACCGCTGGCGACCGCTGGCGACCGCTGGCGACCGCTGGCGACCGCTGGCGACCGCTGGCGACCGCTGGCGACCGCTGGCGACCGCTGGCGACCGCTGGCAGCGCGGCGACCTGCTGGCGACCCGCTGGCGACCGCCCGCGACCGCTGGCGACCGCTGGCGACCGCTGAGACCGCTGGTGCCACGCTGGCGACCCGCTGGCGACCCGCCCGCCACGCTGGCGCCACGCTGGCGACCCGCTGGCGACCCGCTGGCGACCACCCTCCCCTCTCCTGGGTTTCGTGGTGAATCTGCTCGGTCGCTCGGTCGCTGGCGGCCCACGTGTCAATGCAAAGATAAATCAATAAAAAACTGTAATATCCCGAGTGAACGAGCAGCTACTGATAAAGGCCTCTGCCTTTGTCTTTTCCCTCGTCACTGTTGTGCTGTGTGGTTTCCGTCCTTTTTCCCGCTGTTGCCGTCATCGGTTCGGCCGTTCTTTGTTTTTGATCTTTCTTTGACTTTTTCGCTTCTCTATCTTTGACAGTATGCTGTTAACGTTGTCGCCGTTGTTGTGTTTGTTGTCGTTGTTGCTGTTGTCGTCCTCGTCCTTACTTATCGCTGCCGGTTGGAAATTCCAAGAGACACCTTCCTCTTCGACTGTCATTTGAAGACCAAATGGGAATTGTCACTGTATTATGCCACAATTCCACAATTCCTTTGGCAGCTGCTTTTATCCAAAGCGCCGATTATATGATATCATTTTTTGTTGTCTTCGATGTTGTTGTACATCTCTCTTTTTTCCTTTTTTCTTTATTTTGTGGTTATCGTCATTGATAGTGAGTTCCAGCAGCGATTTGCAGAAATGCACAGGCGACTTTTACGATGATGTTTTTTACCTCACGGCTGCTTTTACCCTCCGAGGCTTCGCGGCTCGTCTCCACAGTCGGGCCGTCAGTCCACAAGGTTCCCGTTGACTGGTGTCAAACGCTGAAGGAGAACCTCACGTTCCCCTCCAGGTACATTTCTCCGCGCCGGCTCTCATCGGGTTTCGGGTGTAAGCGTCTCCAGGTTCCGCTGCGTCTCCTCCCTCCCTCCTGATCCCCGCGGGCTCTCCTCCGCGCCGCGTTCTCCTTTCACAGTCTTTTATTTTCTTTCCATTTCCCTTGTCCGAGCTCCAAAATCAAAATTGCTTTTGGTATTGGGGCGGGGGGGGTCTAATCTGCGTAATCGAGTCGTGACGCTCGGCGGCGTCGGCGGCTCGCCAAGCGCCCTCGACGTGTTCGCTCGCGTGCGGAGACGAGTGTTCGGATTTACATTATTGACCCCGTGTCTCCATTGTGTCTCAGGGACGGGAGGGAGGGAGAGAGAGGGGGAGAGAGACATAGGGGAAATTACAGAGGCTGTTACAGTCGGAATGGGCTTGTCCATCAGAGCAGCCTGGTGATGGACATCACTGCTCAGATGTAGGAAGACTCCTAAACCCTGCAGTCGTTTCGGTCTCGATCCTTTAATCCTAAACTGGGTTTGTGCCTCTGCGTCGAGTCTACGCTGCCGTGAGCGTTTATACTTCTGCGTTGGCGTCACTCTGCAATTAAGCCTCCAAACCACTAGTTGGCGGCAGCATTTATGTGCTGCCGTGTTGAGTATCCACTGTATCCACTGCGACTGAAACCGATGAATCTCGACGGAGTCGGAGCCACCGGATGTCGAACAGCAGTTTTTTAGTTTTTCCTGAATTTACAGCGACATGGAAATGAAAGGAGACGCCGGAGGAGACGAGTCTATACGACGGCGGCGAAGGAGAAGCAGGAAATGCAACGCTACCGAGCCGGCCAATCACGGTTCTCACGTCAGCCACGGCCAAGGCTACGCCGGAGCGTGAATTTGCCTCCACGCTGATGGAGCCCTGAATGTGCCCCCACCCCCAGGAAAGGTGCCAGTGCTCGGCTACAGTAACTCTGGTGGGTTGAAGATGGAGCAGATTCGTCTGTTCAGTGCAAAATTTTGTGTTTTCTTTAGAAGATATTTGTAATTTAAATCCACAAATTACTTGTTCGAATAAACTATTGATAAAAACATTATGCTCATTTTGCTAGATTTAAAAAAACATCCACCTTTCCCTCCGTCCACATTAAAGGCGGATTTATATCCACCGAGCTTTTAACACACACTCGTCTGCTCCTCATCGCTACAGAAGCAGCTTCGCAGCCAAGGAAAGGTCGCGCTGGGATTTTATTTTTTTTCAGAAACTCTTTTTCCTCGCCTCACAAGAGGTTTTGTGTTACCCAACAATGCACAAGCGTTTCAGCGTTACGTGTTATCCAGGGGGAGCGAGTGGGCGCCGCTCAGCCTCGGCTGCCGGGGAACCAGCCTGTATCATCGCAGTCGGTTAGATAACGCGCTCCTTCTCCCTCGCCCTCTCTCTCCCCCGCCCTGCCTACCGCCGGCGGCCGCCGAGGCGGACGGCTGCGAAATCCGTCGTAGCCGGGACGTACCTGGTGGAAGCGCCGCGGATCCGAGCCCCTCGCCGAGGTCTCGTCCGGAGCGTCACCTGGCACTTCATCTCTCCTTTCACGGAAGACCTGGACCCGACCAACAACTAAAGGGTGAATGCAAAACTTAATGTGAGGCAATGCAAAAGTAGTTTGGGAAAAAAATTTAAATGAGGAACTTAAAAAAAGGATCTAGCTCAAACCTACGGCGTAGGCTTGAAAACGTAACTATGCGTCGCTACCGAGCCGACCAATCGCAGGTCGGCTCGGTAGCATGTCATGTTTCCGGCTTCTTCGTCTTCGCCGCCGTTGTCGTACAGACCGTCTCCCCTGACACCTTCTTTCATTTCTGCATTTCAGTAGATTCAGGAAAAACTAGAAACTGCTGGTCAACATCTGTCAGCTCCGACTCCGTCGAGATCAGTTCGATTTCAGTCGCTGTCGTTTCGAAGTGGCGCCGACAAACTCGTAGAAAAACAGCGCCGAAGAAACTCAACGCCGCCGCCAGCTAGTGGTTAGGTTGTGTAACTACGGGGCGACGCCGACGCAAAATGTGAGAGGCCGCTCGCACAAAATGGAGGAAAGAGCAGAGGATGTGGGGAAGGACGCGCTGGTGCGGGTCATCTTCAGCAGACATTTCCGGGACTTTCCCAGAGTCCTCGGCTCAGATGTGTCCGTCTGATAACCCCTTCACTCTCTCCTCCAACATTTATTTTACACATGTGGACTTGATTTGTGCTCCGGCAGATAAAGGAGCCCCCTGCATTTCATTGCCAGGGTCCTGGGGGTGGAGGAGAAGGGGGGGGTGTTAATCCATAAATCACTGTCCCCAAAGTATTCAGCCACTCAGAGCGTATGAACGTAGCTTTAGGGGGAGATTTTAATGCAGTGGCTGCTATCATCTAGAAGCAGACGCTGCAGCTCCATGGGAAAAAAGAGAGAAAAAAGAAGCAGCATCTTTTCTGCTGCTTCGGTCACGAAGATATTTTCATTTGACTTGATCGCTGGACCCTGAGCGACGCTCTTTGTGCTTGAGCGTATTGTATCGTCCCCCGTGAGGGAAATGAAGAGAAATCGGACGGTGATTGACAAACGCTTGTAAGAAGAAAAAAAAAAAGGCCACTTGATGCAGGAGTGGGATAAAAAAATTCCAAATTCTGTTTTTCTCCGCAGATGATGGGGCCTGAGATCTCGTCCTCCCTCTCCTCGTCTCCGAATTCGACCTTTTTCTTCTTCGTCGTCTTCTTCTCCTTGTTCTTCTTCAGGTTCTTTTTCATTCTGTGCAGACCAGCTCTGAGATGGGAACGTCGCTCTTTGGTTGGACCCACTGACGACGGGTCCGGGGCAGGATTCGCTCGGGACCTGACCTCTTGTAGGGTTAGAAGCTGAAAAGCTTTGATTTTCAGTCCTGTCACAGGAAACTGAGCTTTTGAGAAGCGTAGGTGCGCGACATCTAACGGGCTTTCGCCAAACTTTTCTGAAACTAAAAGAAATTTGGTAGAATAAAAGAAAAGAAACATTTCAAAGCATTTTTAAATGGGAAGATTCGCTGGCCTTGGCTGCAGTTGACACATATTTCAACTATATGATAATTATTTGATGAAGGAGCCTGAGAATCAGAATGTCTCTTCCTTTTATTTTTACATTTTTCCTTTTCAACCATCAGCTCTGAGCTTTGGAACCATTTTCTGACTTGAATATTATTGAGCCGTTGACAGAGCCGACCGCTTCCCCCCTTGTTCCCGTCACTAGACCGGAACAAGCTAGGCTAATGCTAACCGCGGGCGTCACCCGGACGTTAGGCGTGAAACCATCTCCTCGTTTCCCTGTCGGAGGGTAGGTGCGACGCCGAGTCTCCGTAAACCGCAAAAAAGCGTAAAGTCTTAGGTGTAGATCCGGCGGCGGCCTGGCCCAGCGGATGTGGTGTCTATTAAACATCGGGGGGGGGCAGGTTTCCGTAGCTTTACACCTGCCCGGGGCTGGATTTCATTGTCACCATCTGAGGATCCTCGTGTCTGGGAAACGGGACCAGACTGAAAAACCCGGGGTCAGAGCGCTAATTGAAAATGCCAAATACTGATCCTTCAATTACTTTGAACGTGGACTCTGCCCCCCCGCCCCGGACCCCCCCGGGACCCTAAGCCTCACCTCACCCTCCCACTCAGGCCTCCATATGTGATCTCCAGACTGTGCTCTCTCTCTCTATCTCATTGTCCGGCCCATTGTTAGCGGTGGCACTCGCCCGTAGACAACCCCCCCCCACACACACACACACACACCCTGCACAGAGACCTAAGGAGGCTTCCCATGGACAACGAGGCCACAAGGTCAGGACACGGGTGGACATAAATCTGTGGCCTCACCATCCATCCCACGACACCCGACACCCCCCCCCCACACACACACACACACACACACTTGCGCATCATCCGCTCACCCCCCACCCTATCTAAAACATACACACACGTACACACATGTGTCCAGCTAACAATAGGCCTTCTCCGTCTGGGTGTAAATAATGATGATATTGTGGTGGTGAATGGTGCCCTGTGTCCGGGCGATAAGCCCAATATAGTTATAGCAATAATGGGGGGGGTATTATCCTTTATCTGTGTCATGGCTTACCCACTGTGTCTGTGTGTGTGAGTGTGTGTGTGTGAGTCACGCTCTTAATTATTAATGCCTGAGCCATTGCCGTTCATCCTCATTCATTTCTTCTTAGCCAGCCCCCTACCAAAACACACACACCCGACCTCACCCCCCACCCCCCAGCCACCCAACGCCTCACGTTATTCTCTATAATATTGCTTTTGTTCTCCCCACCACCGTCGCCCGGTGTTGTGGGGGGGGTCCCATTGTTCTCTTCTTCTTCTTCCCTTTCCTCATCATTAATTATCCCCGACGCCGACTCAATGGGCTGTTCGACTACAGTTATGTGTTGCTTTTCACGATGTTGACAATCAATTAGCCCCCGGGACGATAAAAAGCAGGCGACGGGGAGGGAGAAGCCCCCCGACTGGAGGCAGGAGTTTGACGAATGGCCTCTTAGCTTCGGCAAGTTGGTCGGTCAAGGAAAAATGATGTGAAATTATCCTTCAGTGCAGAAGTTTCCACTTTTGAAGGAGGGAAAGGTCCTCATGGAACTTCCAACAGGGAGGGACAGAGGGACCTTTAGGTTCCGTAGCTCCAGAGGGACCTATAGGTTCTGCAGTGGCAGCAGTTCTATAGAGGGAACCTCAAGGGGGTTGTGGTACATTAAAGAGATCAGTACACGTCAAACAGCCAGTTGGTGCGACAGGTCGTCCAACCACGTACCTGCTATGAACTTCCACCTTCTGGGGGGGGCGCTGCTATCATGGCCTCCATGCCACCGCGTGACAGCTGAGAAGGGAGAGCCCCGTGAAGGGGGGGGGGGGGTCATGATGCCAGACTAGTTCATTTCAATCATACTTCACCCTTAGCACTAAAAATATCAGGGTTCCACAGTCAAAGGGTGAATCCTGGAGTTTCACCCCCCCACGTCTGCAGAAACAAAGCTGAGATCAATTCAAACTGTGATCGGTATCGTTCAGGATGTAACTGAAATGAAACCCTGGCGAACTTGGGGGCGAGCGGGCGGCGAGCGGGCGGCGAGCGGGGCGGCGAGCGGAGCAGCATCCTCCACAGTTCCATAGCCATTAAAACAACGTGAGGTAAAGAAAAAAAAAGAAAAATCCCAGAGTTTGGGCCTGTGGGACGGGATTTTTTTTTTTTTAATTCTTTCTAAGTTTCATTTTATTTTTCGTTCCTTTATGAGCAGTGTTTGTTCGACAGCGCTGAGGAGAATCTCATTAGCGTAATAAATTCAGGCGGCCCGGCGGACGTCCTCTCTCATGTGTCACATTGGTTTGAAGGGAGCTGGAGCAGATGTCGTTCGCTCTCTCTCTCTCTCTCTCTCTCTTTCTTTTCTCCTCTCCTTTTTTTTCTCTCTCTCTTCTCAATGGAAAATCTCCATATCATCATTTTCTTTTATTCTATTTTGCTGGCCCCTGTCTCCTCCTCCTATCGGCATCTCCTCTGTTTCCACGCCTCTCTCTCCGTCTGCTTCCTAACTGTCATCCCTCTCTTTCCCCCTGTAGGGCAGTAGGGCATCCGAGATGCTGGCCACACACACACGCACTCGGTTGTCACTCGTCGACGTCCAGCCTTTCATGCGTCTGTCCAGTGTCAGAGTGAGAGATGTCGCCGACGCATCATTGTCATTAATGTCGGGTTGTTGTTCCCACGGTGCAGCTAGTGACATGCTGACAGGAACACACACGCATGCACACACACACATGCAAACAGATGGAGTGACAGAAACTGGTGAATTCAACCTAAATGTCTTTGGTTTTATTACATGTGTTAATTTTGCACCACATTGACTCAAACATTGACTTTTTTTAACATCATTTAAAAAAAACATTTTTCCCCAATTCGCTAAAGATCCAGGTTCATATTTAAACATCTTGTTTTTTTCTGAAGGACCAGAAACAAGGATGCTCTGTTCACCGTCGTAAACCTGCAAATTGTACGTTCCCGGAAACAGGAACCGGCAATTTTTAAATTTTTCTTTGCTCAATGACATGACGAACGATTCGTCTACAGCTGCAGACTGATTTCCTGTCGTTCCGGCTGATCCACGCTGCTTTTTAGGCGCCAGGTGGCTCGTGCTGACCCGACGAGATGGTCGGAAAACGACGGGCGACGACGTTCTCGCAAGCATCGTGTAAATGCTGCTCTGAGGAAAAACTACTGTACCTGAATCCGCCTTGGATTAAGTGGTTTAATCGGTAATGTGGACACAGGTAGGAGAATGTGTCTGTTTGCCATCGAAACGCTGAGTTTTTAGCCTGAAAGTGCCGCTGATCAAAGTTTCATGGCTCTGAGGCCCGAGTGAGCTCCTCCAACTGGTGCATGTGATTCGACGAACCGAGGTAGGCTTCAGGAGTCGGGCTCCTTCGGATAAGGAATAAATGTTTCATTGGAACTTCTGCCAAGTAAAAATTCATAGCTCGAGAGCGGGAACAGGTCCAAAAGTACGCGGATGCCGAGCCCCAGAGTCGCATTTGATCGTTGAAGACAGTCCCCCGGGACGGCGGGGGTTTGACTCCGGAGAGGTTTTCCCCCGAAATCCATTTCGAGCCGTCCGAAGACCCACTTCGGCTCTGGAGCGCCGTGACGTCCGCACTCCACATTCTCAGGCTCTAATCTCATTACGCTGAGTTTTGACCGGGTTCGGAGTTGTGACTCCGCTCCGCGGGCTCATGTCTGATCTCCTCACGGCTGTCTGGACGGGGGAGAGTCGGGCGCCGCCTCGTTTCTCATGGCTTAGACAGCCATGAAGAGATCAGATACGGGCCGTGGCCATGGCCCCGGGTTTTGAGCCCAGGAAGCACGAACGCATCCGTCTAACGCTCATGATTTAATTTCCAAAACCCCGATGGGATCCTAATCATCGTATGAGGGAAAACCTCCCCGCTGCTGCTTTCCCTCCAGTTTTGGACTTGAAATTTTGACGGCGCGACAAGATTTGTGCTTTTACAGTTTTCCTTTTTTTTAATCTTCAAAAATACATAAATGAAAGAATTTAAAGCCCCTTGGGAGGAGGGGGGCTTTTGCAGAAAAATACTCAGAACTAACTTCCTCTTCTCCTAGAAAACCACTTTGGGATTTGATTGTGTTTTGAAAGATTTGCATAAAAAAAGAAAAATTCATTTTTGGGGCATAAACAATGGAACAAGTGAAGGGAGATGAAAACATGGCGGCTTATTCACGTCTATGCTTCTGGGAAATGTAATGTTGTTTTCCTGTGTTTGTGTGTGTTTGTGTGTGTGTGCATTTGTGTGTTTGTGTGTGTGTATTGCATGGCCATCGTGACTCAGCTTCCCAGATTAGTGCGTTGATGGTTTATTTAAGCAATCACCGTGTTTTGTAAGTACACATGTTAGCTGATGATGATGGACTGTGTGTGTGTGTGTGTGCTGTCTGCATGTTTGGCTCAGGTTACTGTTTACACCCCCCTGATGACTGAAGAGATGTACAATTTGTGTTTATTTTTCCATAGTAACACAATCAAAATAAGTTCATAATTTCCCTTTTGCTCATCTTTTTTCTCCCATTTCACTGAATAAAACCTGATCCTGGTTCCCCTGGGGGGGGTGTCTTAGTGTGACTATTCCACTTCTGAATGTGTGTGAAGAATGACCACATGCTCAAGGTATTTGTCAAATGTGTGTTCAAACACCCATGAGCGGTGACCGATGGAAAAATTCCACTATGATCGAGAATTCGGAAGAGCAAAGCCGCCACGTTGCGTTCAATGACAGCGCTAGAATAGTCTTTTCGCAACATCTGCGCACGGTGGCCACGGCGGTTCAGGGAAAGGCAAACGCCGACAGGAGGTCGGGACGGTAACGACGAATCAGATGGGATCGCGCAACCGAGCCCGACACCACAGCTGCGTCCTTCACCGGCACCGGACCGAAGTGCGAGTGGTTCGGTAACGAAAATCGTTCCAATGCTGGAAATTGGTCAAATTCAGGGCTGGATGAATCCCAGCAGTTTTCCTGTCATATGCAAGAGCAATAGGCTTATTTACATAAGGGAACGCCACCAGAACACCGTACTGAATCGTCCCTTTGGAAGCTGAACAATTCCTGATGTAGGATGACTCGCCGTGGAAGCATCCGGCAAAAGAAAGCCATGAAGAAGACAACGAGGTCGAGGCTCTGGAACCACCGGGAAGCACCAAGCGTGTCATTTGCAACGAGTTAGCACTCGTGGGTTTTGCTCTCAGCTTATTCCGGTTTCTCTCCATTCTCATATGATATGATTGGAAGTGAGAACCATGAAAAGACAGGATCGCTAAGCAGAACCGACTCAGGCAGCTTGTAAAGGGAGAGAGAAAATAAAATCCCTGCGGGGGAAGTCTGGCGACGTCTCGAAATCCAAGACCCACGGCCCAGCGTCTCCAGCCGACACCTGCGAACCACACGTCCGACACTGTAGCTCCTCGTTTCCTTTATGTTCCTCCATCACAACGAACACACACTGTAGTTTTTATCCTGACTCCCACACACACACACACACACACAGTCCCGCTGCCCCAAATTCTCACTAGAACACCAAATGTGGATTAATCCGCCGCTGAAAATAGTCCACAACAAATCCATTTTTTTCTCCGGTTAAGTATCGTTTGATTAAAAAAAAATAAAAACTACCATCGGCAGCTTTTAAGGAAAGTTACAGATTATTTTTTAAAAAAGAAACTATATGTCTTTAAAGGTGTTTTTATGGATTTATATCTTCAGTAGGAACCAACAGACAGAGAACCACAGACGGACTAAGGAAGTCGAGAGAGTTTAGAGAGTCGGACTAACACTTTGTTGGATAAAAAAAATCATGGGATTTGTTGAAAATAACACACATACAGAATAATGACAGACTTATCCTTTAAGTGTGTGTGTGTGTGTGTGTGTGTGTGAGAATGTGTGTATGTGTGTGTGCCAGTTTTTTGTTTTTTTTCAAGGTCATTTGTGTACTAAAGTAGCTGTTCATCTGGAAGCACAGATGCCTCAGTGAGCCGCATACGTGTCACAGCATGCGCGCACACACACACGCACACACACGCACACACACGCACACAAACACACACGCACACAAACACACACACACACACACACACACGCCGGTCACCAGTTGTCGGTGGCGTCTCTGCCCCAGGGCAGAGCTTTCATGCTACATTTCCACCAATCCTCCAAACCTCAGCCACTAATCCATCATTTCGGACACACAAGTATGCACACACACACTCACACACACACATAGACACACACCTGCGTATACGTTCACTTCAAAAGCTGCAATCCCCCTTCTCCTACTCCTTTTTTTTACAACACACGTATCTGCCCGGTGGCCAGTCGTGGTCCCGGGTTGGTGCCCACTGGGTTTGAGCAGGAAGCAGCTGCTCGACCTGATAAGACCCCCCCCCCCCTTCACACACACACACACACACAGTTACAGTACATTTATAATCATGTACGTCTAGATTAACACGTCGCCTTGTCCCCGGCTCTGACGACGCCGGACTGAGCCTCGGAGCCTCGGGCCCCCAAAAAAGGAAAAAAAAAGCCGAAGTTAAAGGGACAGTCGAGAAAGAGTCGCGTTAGTCCGACACAGCGTCACACTCCTGTGTCCGGGACAGACACAGTAGAGGTAGATGTGTTTCAGTCGAAGTAAACGCAAGTGAAAAATGAAAAGTGGGATTAATAAACCAGGAGAAGGCAGAAGGAACCGAAAACCTGAAAAGTGAGTTAATTTAGCAAAGAAATGAAAAGCTTCCAGTCAAATGAATTAGAAGCCGGGAGTGTGTGTTTGTGTATTTGATTGCGAACATGAGAATGAGGCACACACACACAGCCACACACACAAAAGCACCTGCACGCACACACATTTTGCATGGCATCTCTCTCTCTCTCTCTCTCTCTCTCTCTCTCTCTCTGTAAAGCCTGATTAATACATGTTACAGCTGACCTCCCTAATCTTATTACACAATCTGCTCATAGCGCACAGAGACTTACACAATGATAAAGAAAAAAACACACACACGGACACACACACACAAAAACAACATGAACAAACGCTCCCACCGATGAACGTGTCTTTCTGTCTTTTTGTCGGGTTCCGTCCACGTTCCGGGTTTGTTCCATGTAAATGTGGACACGAGGCGGAGGCTTGCGAGAACAAGACCCTGGTCGCGAAAAACAAAAAAAGATCACTTCACATTTGACTTGGATTCCAATCCAGTAGCTGTTGGACTCTCTGAAGACATAACTTGATTTGGGACTTGAAAGCAGAACATTAGAGTCTCAAGTTTAGACCTGCTAATATCCTAGAAGCGTAAAAAACAGGGGACAGCAGCTGGCAGGTCTCGCATAGCCTCAGGGGCTGGATATTGGTTTTTGCTTATGAAGATTTAAGACCTCACTTGACCTCGCCCCAAAGGGCCGGAGACTCATCTTCAGACTTGATGTGATACTTGGCTGGGATTAAACCCCCGGATGCAAAAAAACAACTCAAAAACCAACTTTGCCGCCGCGTGACCTTTAAGCTACAGTGCATTTGAGAGTCGGAGGCTGTTTTAGTACACACACGCTGCAAAGGTCGTTTCTTTGTTTACTTGAAGTCTAAATCTTTACTTTCTGAAATCACCTTGTGTTAAGAGTCTGTCGAAACACTGCATGACACTTGGGGAGTCCGCAGCATGCTTCCAGAAATGTCCGGTCCAAGTGGGAATCATACGCATCGGCTAAAAAATGCCAGGAGCATCGGTCCGGATCCCTCAAGGTTTATGAAGACATGAAATATTAACAGGCAGGAGTGTGAGGGTGAGCAGTCCTGCCCCTGGCTTCCTGCCCCTGGCTTCCTGCCCCCGTGCCCCGATTTACGTTCGTCTTTTTTTTGTAATTTTTGTGCTCAGTATCTGTGGATGTCACTGCCGACCCGCTAGATCGGAGTGAAGTGAACCACCTGGCTGGGTCCATATGTATTTTTTTTTTGGGGGCAAAGAGCAGGGTGGGAAGCATGGAGGCAGGATGTATGTCCGAGAGAGGGGAGGGAAATAAAGGGCAGTATATGGGGACATGGGTGGAATTTCCAAGCTAACGGGTTCTGTCTTTTCCTAATATTTACTCTCTTCTTTTAGCCTGGTTGGCTTGGGGGCAGAGCCAATGACCAGGGCTGAGGCGACGGCCGGCCAATGGTAGGGAAGGAGGAGATGTTGGCCCTGCACCCGTGTGTTTGCGGTGTTCCACACGTGGGAACTGGTTTGATCGGCCATGTTTGAAAACCAGAGCCACCATGGGAACCTGGGCCAGTGAGACAATTCTCAAAATTATCTACAGTATCTACAAAGTTGAACATACGGTTTCCTCCCAACTCTGAGAAACAAAAAAAGAAATGAGAGGATGGAGACTAAGTCTACATTTGTTGCATTTTTTGGTTTAAACCCACGCTCTCTTTGTGGATAGGTCAAAGGCCTTTGAGTCTGTCAGTCATAACATTTTGTCTAATAATCTGCCTTCCATGGATTTGGATGATTGAGTGTCTACAGCTGGTTCAGGTCATACCTTTCTGTTGGAATATAGCTTGTTGTTAGCGAGTTTTCAACCGAATTTCCAAATTGTTGATAAAGGTGTCCCACAGGGATCCATGTGAGGTCCCTGTTGTTTATTCTACACAGTAAGACTTCCCGGTTCAGAACTGTATATACCATTTTTATGCTGATGACATCATCGTCTATGCTTTGAGGAAAAAAAAGGCTTTTCTCCAGGTTTCTGGTTTCTGTTTGACAAACTGATCCGAATGCAAGGTCCGTTTACCAGCCTTCTCCAGAACTTTCGACTGCAACCCACAGTCGTCATCAGCAGACATCTGACTCTGAAACAGAAGCGGTGGACTAACCACCTGGCTGACATTGACCTCCCTAAAGCTCCACAGTAAGCTAATGATTTAATGATTTAATGGTTTAAACTGGATCCCCGGACTAGCGGAGCTTCTTTCCTCATTTGAAACAGAAACAAGCATTACGCAGTCTACTATGACACTATTATCTACCTTGGATTACGGAGGTATCTGGTATGTGCACTCTGCTACCATTAATCTTAAACCTTTTTAATTATAGTAAATTATAATTAACTTCTGATGTACACATTGCCAACATGTTTTGTTTTTTAACAAAACACTATGCCTATAAAGTTTCACCGAATTTAAAATAGAATTCAGGAGCAGACAGAATAAGAGGATCGAGGCCGAGAAAAAATAAAAAACAACTGCTCTCCAACGAAAGGTCTTCATCAGACTAAGTGAGGAGACACTTAAAATCCCATTAAAGTTAAATGCCGGCTGAAGCAGCTCTCATTACTCCAGACTGGCCTGTTTATGAATGTGTTTTCCGTGTCTGTGTGTGTCACCTCCATGACTTTATGGACAAGAAACACCAGCCGACGCCCATTAAGCTGAGAGGCGAGCGAGGGGCTCACCTGGATTACCTCTGCCCGCCGCCGCGTGGGGAAACCTCCTCGGTCCTCCCGCTGTCCCCGACTGAACCCGGGTGGAAATCCAGGCTAGCTCTTTTATCTCACTTTTATGGAGGGCTTATGTAACCGGCCTTGCTGCTTGAGTGGACCAGTGCGTTTGCCCATTAGCTAAACCAACCCCCTTAATGCTCCACAGCCCTCACTTCTTTTTTTCTTTTTTTTTTCCAGCCATTTAAGTTCTAAGTGTTAAGTCAGAAACAATTTGACAGAATATAAAACACCAACGTAGCCTGAATAACAAGGGCAACTCTTGTCTCTTCCAGCAATCTCACTAATCCACTACGTTCTGCCATTATCTTGTCAGTGGATTATGTTCACCTGGGTTTCCGCTCACACCGACTGCAACACAAAACTTAACCCAAGTTGAGTTGTAGTTATGTGATGCTTTACATAGAGATATTGAATCAAACTTAAATCAATTTTAAAATCAAACTATAACTTCTAACGCCTGCAGGGTGCGATCTAGGTCACGTTAACGGATGAACCACACCGACACGGGGTCTTTACTTTCACTTCATCCAACACCCGAGTCGTACACACGTTCGCATCCGTGGCCTAATAGATGGAAACGAGGTGCGTGATTTACAGCAGTAGCTGCCTCTGTTAGTATTTAGACCTTCCGATCCGGCGCCGGGATCCAGAAGTGACTGACATTCTTTGCATCCCTGCTGACGGCGAGCTGAGCTACCGATTCCACTGAGATGGGAGGACGGCTGATTTTGTTAAGTTTAGCGAATCTAATTAAAAAGACAATTGATTTTCTTTGCAATATTTCCTCATATAGCACATATAAACGAATCTACTTAGTGTTTGCGCCTTTTCTTTGTTGTGACCTTCATGACCTATAAATCTGATTAGAAGCGGAGTTTGATGCACAAACGCGCTTCATCGGTAACATGTTTCCAACAGGGTAACAGCCCCCCCGCCCCAACCCCCCATGCAAAGGGCCACCGTCGCATGCATAGAGACACATGAGAGTTCGCACATGCAAACTCACGCACACCAACACACTCACCGACAATGGTGTCGGTTGTCACGGGTCGAGAGGCGATGCGCTGACTAACATCCTGCCCCGTGCGAGCCCTGTCACCAGCGGTTACTGTTGCCCGTGGCGACCAGCGGCTGACCGCAGTGACGCACTAAATGCCAGAAGTGTTGTGACATTTTTTTGTGGGAACTGTTTAGATCGCATTCAAGGGGTGACTTCATAGGGAACTTAAAGGTTAATCCGCTGTTTTCTTTTTTTGTGTGTATTTAACTCTAAAATGAGGAACCTCTGTCTCTATTTTGATTTTCCAGACAACCGCTCGGCCGGTGGACTTCAGACTTGGCGGGCGCGTTGCTGAGGGCCAAAGAAAGTGCGACGTCGACGTTAAACTTTTTGGGATAAGCGGTCTATGGTTTTGAGGAAGGTGGAACTCAACTGTGTTGTGCATTGGACATTTCAACCCCTTGGGGGGTTGGGGGGGGGGCTGCGCATATCCGTACATTCGGTTTCTTTTTCTGTAACAGGTCGTTATCATGCCGAAAAACTGAAACTACTGTGTGAGCAGAGTTTTGGTTCTTCTGCTTATTATTATTCATATTTTTGCTCCCAGGGGGCCTCTGTGCTAAATCTGCTCATGCAGACTCGCACAAAATGAGGAGAATGAAATGGAGTGTTTGGTTGTGCAGAGGTTCCTCCCTGTCTTCCTCATATCTTCCATTTTGGTCATCTCCTGCAATATTTTTTTTGGATTTGCTTCTACTGCTGCTTCCACACCTGTCTCTCTCAGCATTTGTGTATTTTCTTGCTCTGTAAAGCTTTTTTTTTTTATTTGCATCTTTCATGCTGTATTAGTTCTTGAAGGGGAATAAATAGGAGAGGTACCGTGCCTCTCAGCTGTTTCCACATTACTAAGCAATCCTCTCTGTCCTCGTTCCCCCGCCTGCCCCCAGCCTGCCTCACCTCTAATCTAATATGTTGTAGATCACAAGCCGATCACACTCTGCTCGCAAAAAAGAAAAAAGAAAAAAGCCCACTGAGGAGCTGACACGCGCTCACACGGCGTTTCTTCTGCGGCGCTCTGGACGTTAACACAGGCCGCCTCAGTCTGGAAGAACTTTAACGCCAGAATAAAAAGAAATTTCTAAAAAGAGGCCTCGTGCCACCTGATGAGTAACGAGGTGAGAAAAGTTAAAAAATCCCCAAAACAAGATCAAGAGTTTTCATTAGAAAGCCGCACTGCAGGAACCAGGGTTTTTTTGGGGGGGGGGCTTATGGTGATGGAGGAGGGGGAGGGACGGCAGGCTGGCGTGCTGTTTTATCTCGGCCTTTGGCTGTCACAATGATATTCAGACGCCTGGCTAGACGTCCGGCCTGCCCGCCGGCACTCTGCAGTTAACTCTTTGCAGGACCGAGGGGGGGGGGGGGGGGCAGGCGGGGGGTCGTGTGAAAAAAGCTGAGTCACCCATTCCAACTGTCGACTGCACCAAAAACCAGGCTGCTGTGGGCCAGTCCTGACATTCAACAGTCAGTACTGTCTGGTTGATGGTTTTTAATGCAGGAAGACTCTCATGTCTACACATTAAGGTTCCAGACAGCACTTGAACCTGTCCCCAAACTTTTTAATCTGAAACCAATGTCTGCTGCAGAATGACGTTAGTTGACCTCAACCAACTAAGTTAAAGTGTATGTATATATAGTATACGTGTGTGTGTGTGTGTGTGTGTGTATATATATATAAAATGTATAGTTCTGTCAAACACTGGGTGAAGAGTGAGATTGTATCAACAGAATTAATCTTGTGGGTCAGATTATTTATATAGTCATCTGCGGTTGAAAAATCTCCTTCTCTCCTTAATTATGCTCCAAAAAATATCAAATTTTCTATGGAGGTTTTGACCATTGGAATCCATTGCAGCTAACATGTGTCAGAGCGGAGAAAAGCCTCCGTCACTGTTCAAGTCTACGGGAATTTTTGAGTTTGAGAGTCGAAGGTTAGATCTCGGGTGGAGTTTCCCACTGACGTAAACTTTCGGCACATGAAGTTACAGGCGAAGGACAGAAGTCGTAAGTACGAGACACAGCAGAAGGTACAGGAATGTTTTGGGGTTTTTTTCTTTTATTTTTCGTTTCACTATGAGCAAAGTGAGATTAGAAGAAGAAGCAGTTCTAAGTTAGAGAAAGACCCATCTTTCCCCTATCTCTCTCTCTCTCTCTCTCTCTCTCTCTCTCTCTCTCTCTCTCTCTCTCTCTCTCTCTCTCTCTCTCTCTCTCTCTCTCTCTCCGTCCTTTCATCCCTGCCCTTTACCCCAGACGACACACATACAAACACACACACAAAACAAAAAAAGACATACACTCACTCTCAGGTCAGCACAGCCAGCTCCCCGACCTTTGACCTCTAAACTCTGAACTTAAAGTTTCTCAGAATAAATGTTCAGCTCAGTTGTTGCAGTTAAAATGCTGTAAATATGTTTCCTCACTGCCACGAAAAGGCTTTAAAATTGTCTATTAACCAAATATTTAATAGGTTTACTAAGTATCTTTTGGGAAAACATGCGTGGACTTTTTCCATTTTCTTTTAATATCCGACGGCGAGAGATGATGGAGAAGGTGCTGCTGGCCTCTCACCGCCTGAACAGACCAACGCAGTGTTGGACTCCCTTCAGTTCACCTCTGTTTAAAAAAAAAATATTAATAAATAAATGAATAAATAAATAAAATAGCTCCTGGTTTGAATTAACCGAAAGGATCTGGGTTGGGTCGGGGAAGCTGCAAAACCCTTATAGGGTGAAATCTGTTGCGTGAGACGGAAAGTAAACTGAAACTCTCGGTGCAAAGCTGGGGAACAACACTTAGATGATTCTTCACTTCCCTCACCGTGTTCGCGCTTCGCCATCTCCCCCCAACACCCACGGTCATTGGCGGCTCCGGACTCCGGCTCCGGCTCCGGCTCATGGCCCCTTGGCAGCATCTCTGCATACTTTTATCCACCGTCGTGTTTACCCCACGCTGCTCCTCTTCCTCCTCCTCCTCCTCCTCTCTTTACTTTTTCCTCTCTGCCAGCAGCAAATCTCCCATTTCCGCCTGGGGTGGGGGGGTGGAGTTGGGGCGGGGGATGTTGGAATCCCTCTCATGTCGGGCGGCATCGGTCAGCTTGGCTCGCTCTGACGTGTTTCATTTAGCTTAGTGTAAGCTGCGGGTGTCATGGAAATACAGTAACTGAGTGTGTGTGTGTGTGTGTGTGTGTGTGTGTGTGTGTGTGTGTGTGTGTGTGTGTGGTTGCCATGGCCCTGTGTGCTCTGTGACCCTCCACCTTTGTCCCCACAGCAGGCAGAGTGTGTGTGTGTGTGTGTGTGTGTGTGACAAACACAGGCTCTGTCTGTTCCTTCTGGCTCTCAGGGTGAATCTGTTTGTACACCTGCCACAGATTTCCCCCACCACCCCCGCATGTACTCACAACTCACACACACACACACACACACACACACCCACACAAACTTCCTGTAAATGCTGGGGGGTTGCCGCCGCCGCCGCTGCCACCGCCACCACCTCTCTCACTGCCCATTCAGAGGACCCACCGCTTTGCATTTGCGCCTGCAGCCTGCAGACAATGTCGCGGCCGCCGAGCGGCCTTGACCATGCCGTCCCTCGCCCTGAAACCATACCCTCCTCCGGGGCTGTGGGGGGAATTTTTAGGTACAGTGCCACAATTGACCTGTGGGGGGGGGGGGGTATCCGGTAGCAAGACTGATTATCCAGCTCTGTAAGTACAACGATGAGACATCACCAGGTCACCGTCCCTCGAGGCTAATCCGCCGTGCTCGCCATGCATTCACCTGTGGCTGTGGTGGAGGAGACACCGTCCTGATTCCAGAATCTCGCTACATGGAGGCGTCAGGAGATATACTCAACTGCTCAACTGTCATTCAACCACCAAAAGCTCATGACTGCAGTTGTCTTTTCTTTAGTTTTAATTCCACTAATTAGTCCTTAATGTGTAGAGGGATCTCCGCCGTAGGTCCGAACGTGTGTTTTTGTCGCCGTGCTGCCGGGTTTCGGAGCCGGCTCCTTATTTTAATCCAGACGCGCCACGCCGCATGCAAAGCGAGCAGCCTGAGCGAGGCCCACAGGGAGATAACAGTGGGGGGGGGGGGGGGGTGTGATGGAGGCAGAATGAGAGAGAGCCTCAGAGGAGAGGTCTGGGTGGAGCAGGGGGGAAGATGGGAGGTCGGCCCCCTGACTGATGTACTGTATTAGGAATCAGATAAGGAGCGTTTGTTCTCCGCCGTAATCTCGTCCGGCGCAGCGCTGCCTCAGTGCCGCCGTCTCTCTGAGAGCTTAATCGCCGCTCGGCGGGCTGATGATAAAAACGGGGCTTCTAAGCGACTGAATGGGAAGTCGACGCGCACACATAGAAATGGGCTTGTGCTGCCTTTATTTGCATTTTTTTTTAAGTCTTTCATCAGGCTTTTCTTCCCGTAGCGTTCTGAAGAACCGTCCTGGTTTCTGCACGTTAAGCATTTTTTACCAGGCCTCAGATTCCGTACAATTTACATTACATGACACCAGACAGTAGTTTTTACATCCGCTTATAAAATCAGCTTTCATAGAACCAAAACTTGGAATCCATTACGGTTGCCTTTTATTGATCCAATGCAGATTTTTTAAATTAATCTGCAATTACAACTACATTTCCAAACAACGGCTGCTAGGGGGATTAACAAAATGTCTTATTTATTTATTTATCTGTCAGGGACAAATGAGCTGTGGTTGCCATTATTATGATGTAGAATCAAAGATCAAGTCAAAATGCTAGTTTCTCATTTCCATCGGCATGTGGATTACACAGTAGATATAATAGATGCTCGGCAGTAAATACATAGAGTATGTGATGTTTGACAGATTTTGTGGGACCTGCAGAAGCGTGTGATGCATTAGGCTCAGGAACAGATAATCCCAAAACAGTTTAGGACGTGTTTCCATGGCTTCGGCCGTCGTTCCCGTCCGTTATGATTCCCGTCCGATCCGAACTACCGCCCCCGGCCCTCAACTTGTGTCGGAAATATTATCGTTACCGATGAGAAGCGACGGCCCCAGGACTGGGAAACTGAAACCAAAATTGTAAGAAAACTGGAACTGTCCTCCCAGGACGGTGGGAGGAAAGAGTTAAATGTTTCTGCAAAGCAGGTCTGCCTGACTCTCCTGGACCGGTCGAAGGCCTCGCAGCCTGCCTCCTCGGCCCCCCGCCCATCGGACTGCCTGTCTGTCTCTCCGCCCGCCTGTCTGTCTGTCTGCGTGAGCGGCTGGCTGACTGTGCTGCTGCATGAATAATGCTGAGCCATGGTGCCCTGCTGCCTTGACAACGAGCGGAGCGCGAGGAGAGGGGGGAGGGAGAGAGGGTGGTTTTTTTTGGGGGGGGGGGTTACTGTGTGGGTAGAGAGCAAATATAGAAGAGAGAAAAGGAGGAGAGGAGGAGGAGGGAGGATGGTGCTGAGGGGATCTGATCAAGTGAAAAAAAGTGGAACAATGGAAATGTAGGACAGAGGAGAGAGATTTGGAGGGAGGGAGTAATAAGGGAATAGTTTATTTAGGCCAGTGAAACGGAGAAGAGATGGGAGGCGAAAACAGAGGATGCTTAGGAAAGAAAATAGTATAAAGAGTAAGAGCAGGGAACAGAGAACGAGAGGGAAGAGGAGGAAATGGGGGGGGGCGGAGGAGGCTCAGCAGTTTTTTGGATGCAGCAGTGGCGGCGGCGGCAACCTGTTTCACAGTGTCACCGGAGCATTGCATCATGGGATCAGCACCACGGGGACGCTCACATTGCAGGATGACATCACCCGTTACCGAGTCAGCTCCCCCTGACTGCTTGTGGCTCCGAGCCTGCCCAGGGAGGGGGGGGGTTCTCTCTCTGCTCGGTCCGTCTTGTCTGTCTGTCTGTCTACCTGTCTGTCTGTCTGCCTGTCTGTCTGCCCATTTGTCTGTCTGTCTTCCTGTCTGTCTGCCCGTCTGTCTGCCCATCTGTCTGTCTGTCTGCCTGCCTGTCTGCCTGTCTGGCTGGCTGCCTGTCTGTCTGTCTGTCTTGTCTGGCTGCTCATCTGAGAGCGAGCGAGACAAAGGGGGCAGACAGACAAACAGACCCACATGAGCCGAGAGAGAGAGAGGGAGAGAGAGAGACAGAGGGACAGAGAGAGGGAGAGAGAGACAGAGAGACAGAGAGAGGGAGAGAGAGACAGAGAGAGAGAGAGAGAGAGAGGGAGAGAGAGACAGAGAGAGAGAGGGAGAGAGACAGAGAGAGAGAGACAGGGAGAGAGAGACAGAGAGAGAGAGAGAGAGAGACAGAGAGAGAGAGAGAGAGAGAGAGGGAGAGACAGAGAGAGAGAGGGAGAGAGAGAGAGGGAGAGAGACAGAGAGAGAGAGACAGGGAGAGAGAGACAGGGAGAGAGAGAGGGAGAGAGAGACAGAGAGGGAGAGACAGAGAGAGAGAGAGGGAGAGAGAGACAGAGCGAGAAAAAAAGACAGAGAGAGAGAGAGAGGGAGAGAGAGAGAGAGATGGGGGCGCAGATGCTCTCGGAGAGTTTCGGCCTCATGAGCCAGCATGATACTGCAATCTGGTAAAGAGAAGGAAAAAAAGAGGATGGGGTGGAGAGATTTGGTTTTGGTTTAGTTGGACACTGTGTATTAGTGTGTGTGTGTGTGTGTGTGTGTGTGTGTGTGTGTGTGTGTGTGTGTGTGTGTGTGTGTGTGCATGACTCTCAGACCGTCCACTCCATAAAGACCAAAGAGACGGAGCAGGCTGAGGTGGCAGGGATCAACGAAAACGATGAAAAAACAACCACATTTTTAGTCTTTTTAACACCAAAAAACGTCCAAAATGTTTTATTTCCTCTCGTCCATCTAAACCTCATATTTGCCATTTTCAGTCCTGCCACCGTCCCAGGTTTTGAAAAAGTAGGATTTTTTTATGAAGTTTAAAAGAACCAAACAATCACATAACAGCCTTTGTCGTTTACATCCTTGCCGTCACTCAATCCCAATCACTCTCAGCTCCAATGCTGTAATTACATCCCTCTATATTGTTTCCCTTGGAATGGTGTTTTTTTCCAACGTTCAATCGGGTTTCGCCTGATCCTGTTACTTTTACTTCCCACTTTTTATTTCCCCAGATTGAGGAACAGAAAACAAGCGCACGTCGCCTCACACTAATCTGGCCTCGACCCTGTGGAATTATTCCTGCTCCTGGTGTTGTCGGTATCGTGAATGTGAGCGTCCGTCCGAAAGATCGTGAGTCGGTGTTAACTTCGGCGGATGATGGCGAGTCGTGACCTGCGGTTAAATGTTCTTCCTCAATCCCAATCCCTGTCATTAATCCCTTCAATCCCGTGGTTATTTCCTACAGAACTATTTATTCCTGAGCTTTTTTTTCCCAAAAGTCCCTCGGCGGCTATCAGCCTGGTTTTCTGTTGTTTTTTTTTTTAATTTAAGTGAGCAAAGAGTCGTGCATCATGACCTAGTGCTAAACTGTCTTTTTTTTTTTTTTTTTATCATTTTCCAATCTGTGTCCACCCGCTTCCCCCTGTGATCATTTCCCATGTGACAAGACCCCGATTGGAAGAAAATAGGATTTTGGGAATTAAAGGTCATATATATTTATAACACATAACAGAGCCGTAGCATATATACATGAAATTCCTCGGTTCTCCAACCCTGTGTGCCAGCGCTCTGCTATTACAGCAGTGCTGTGGTCTCTGTCTTGTCTGCCGCCCGAGTTTTCACAGGTGCAGCAGTTTTCACTGGCTCAATCGCATGAGACGGGATTCGGTCGATGCCGGGGGGATGGGTTGGGCTGGGGGGTCGCAGAGCATTAATGGGCCTGTCGGTTCCTCGGACAGTGGGACAGACCGAGGGAAGCCCAGGAGGATGGCGGAGCTCTTCGTTGAATTAGCTGATCTGGGAAAGTTCAGAATGGCGAAAGCTAATCATTGCGTGCACGCGCGCACAC
Organism: Istiophorus platypterus; assembly: GCA_016859345.1. Taxonomy (NCBI): domain Eukaryota; kingdom Metazoa; phylum Chordata; class Actinopteri; order Istiophoriformes; family Istiophoridae; genus Istiophorus; species Istiophorus platypterus. The sequence continues at coordinate 27,369,663 of CM029123.1, forward strand.
ACACACACACACACACACACACAAACACACCAACATGAATCCCACGTGCAGGGTCCACCGGAGGCGGCGAGGCATCAGACGGGCCTCTGCGATATCTGGTCCGTGACGTTAGAGCTCGGTCTCAACCCCTCGTTCACTCAGCTGGGAACTTCCTTGTTCTGCTCTCACCTGAGAACTGCACACACCTTTCTCGGGTCCCTTTCTCTTTTTCAGACAAAAGAAATGAGCTCAGCAGCGAACAGCTGCTCTCATGACGAGCTCTGCAGATGAAACAGATTACGGTGATTCGATTAAATGCCGTTGTCTTGTGATCACAAGGGGGTTATCTGGTTATGTCAGCACGATCTTGAGCAATTATTTTTGTGATCATGAGGAAGGAGTTTGTCTTATCTTTTTGGGGGGGAGTGAAGGGGGGGTTGCAAGATCAAGACATATGTGAAGAATTGATGTCCCGTGTGCGGCGTTGGGGGGGCAGGTCACGAGGTGTCAAAAGTTCAAGAAGGGATCATCATCACACACCGCCTGCAAGCTGAATAATTTAACTATGGATAAATATGAAGATACAAATTGTGTTTTTCTTCAAGTGAAACATTACTTGCATGGGGGTGTGTGTGTGTGTGTGGGGGTTGAAGTGTCATGCACAGCGTCTCAGTGGTCATATATGACTACAGCGGAAAATATGGCCTCTCTGCATGGCTCACTGCAGTGACTCCATCCCACTGACAACATGAATGCACACACATGCACACACACACACACACACACACACACACACCAACATGAATCCCACGTGCAGGGTCCACGGGCGGCGAGGCATCAGATGGGCCTCTGCGATATCTGGTCCGTGGCGTTAGAGCTCGGTCTCAACCCCTCGTTCACTCAGCTGGGAACTTCCTTGTTCTGCTCTCACCTGAGAACTGCACACACCTTTCTCGGGTCCCTTTCTCTTTTTCAGACAAAAGAAATGAGCTCAGCAGCGAACAGCTGCTCTCATGACGAGCTCTGCAGATGAAACAGATTACGGTGATTCGATTAAATGCCGTTGTCTTGTGATCACAAGGGGGTTATCTGGTTATGTCAGCACGATCTTGAGCAATTATTTTTGTGATCATGAGGAAGGAGTTTGTCTTATCTTTTTGGGGGGGAGTGAAGGGGGGGTTGCAAGATCAAGACATATGTGAAGAATTGATGTCCCGTGTGCGGCGTTGGGGGGGGGGGGCAGGTCACGAGGTGTCAAAAGTTCAAGAAGGGATCATCATCACACACCGCCTGCAAGCTGAATAATTTAACTATGGATAAATATGAAGATACAAATTGTGTTTTTTCTTCAAGTGAAACATTACTTGCATGGGGGTGTGTGTGTGTGTGTGTGGGGGGGGGGGTTGAAGTGTCATGCACAGCGTCTCAGTGGTCATATATGACTACAGCGGAAAATATGGCCTCTCTGCATGGCTCACTGCAGTGACTCCATCCCACTGACAACATGAATGCACACACATGCACACACACACACACACACACACACACACACACACACACACAAACACACCAACATGAATCCCACGTGCAGGGTCCACGGGCGGCGAGGCATCAGATGGGCCTCTGCGATATCTGGTCCGTGACGTTAGAGCTCGGTCTCAACCCCTCGTTCACTCAGCTGGGAACTTCCTTGTTCTGCTCTCACCTGAGAACTGCACACACCTTTCTCGGGTCCCTTTCTCTTTTTCAGACAAAAGAAATGAGCTCAGCAGCGAACAGCTGCTCTCATGACGAGCTCTGCAGATGAAACAGATTACGGTGATTCGATTAAATGCCGTTGTCTTGTGATCACAAGGGGGTTATCTGGTTATGTCAGCACGATCTTGAGCAATTATTTTTGTGATCATGAGGAAGGAGTTTGTCTTATCTTTTGGGGAGTGAAGGGGGGGTTGCAAGATCAAGACATATGTGAAGAATTGATGTCCCGTGTGCGCCGTTGGGGGGGGGGGGGCAGGTCACGAGGTGTCAAAAGTTCAAGAAGGGATCATCATCACACACCGCCTGCAAGCTGAATAATTTAACTATGGATAAATATGAAGATACAAATTGTGTTTTTTCTTCAAGTGAAACATTACTTGCATGGGGGTGTGTGTGTGTGTGTGTGTGGGGGGGGGGGGGGTTGAAGTGTCATGCACAGCGTCTCAGTGGTCATATGTGACTACAGCGGAAAATATGGCCTCTCTGCATGGCTCACTGCAGTGACTCCATCCCACTGACAACATGAATGCACACACATGCACACACACACACACGCACACACACACACACACACAGGCATTTCTATAACTGTGAGGACCCTCGTTAACATAGGGTGTTCCCTGGCCCCCCGATCCAAATCTAATCCCAATTCAGCACCCTCACGCAGCCATTTTTGTGGAGGAGCAGACAAAATGTCCTCAATGTCCACAGAGATCCTCACAAAGAAACCTGAGGGCTTTTAATCGTTAAGGCAAGATTAACCGTCAGGGCGAAAAGACCGTGTGATACTACCACATGCGTCTGCTTGGTTTAAACGCTTTTGTCAAGTTTATTATTCAAACCCAGCGTAGCTCATGGCTGCACCATCGGATCATATACTATTCTAGATCATTTGAGCATCATATTTCTTTTATTTGTTTATTTTTTACACACCCAAAATTGACTCTCGATTATGTTTCTTATCTTTGTAAACGTTGGGCTCACAGTCCGAGGACAGATCGTATGCACAACACGAGTTTGCAAAGACGGAGTTCCTGTGGTTTCGATGTGACGGTTGTCGTATCTGCAACAACGGGATGAAAAAAAAGGAAAAAGGTGAATGCTCAGTCACATCCGTGCATTTTAATGATAACTGTGGCGGTGATGTAGGCGGATGACACGCTGTGTGCGTCCCTGCACCCCTCCGAAAAACGCTTATGCATAATATATACGAAAGTGCCGCGCCGTATTATGCAACCATTCTGTGTGGTGTGTGTGTGGTGTGTGTGTGTGTGTGTGTGTGTGTGTGTGCCTACCCAGACCCCACTCTACCGACGTCTATGTTTAGCGGCCTCTTCGTGTCTACAGTTAAATTGTACTTTCCACTCTAGTTATTACGGCGGCAGACGAAATATGAAAAGCGCTGAGAGCCATAGATAATAAGCACAGAAATAGAGCAGGCAGTGAGCAAACCGCAGCCTCATCATCACCGTACAGTCAAACACACACACACAGACACTCAGATACACACACACTCATATATTAATGGATTGCTGTCTCTAGAGCCATGAGACAATCACGTCCCGACTGAAACTTCAGGACAAATGGAACCTCATCTCCCCTCCTGGCATCCCTCTCTCCCTCCCTCCTGCATCGTTTGCTTCGGTCTAGCACTGCAGACGGGCAGATTAGGATCTGCCCCCCCTTCCTTCCACCCTTCCCTCGGTCTGCTGCTTATGTTCCTCCCATGACAGCAAAATGTGCAATCTGTTGGCTTTACATTAAAAGAAACAGGACTAGGTCAAAGCCTAGTATGTGGCCGGGGCCCTTTATCTCTTTGCTTCTCTCCTGCTCTCTGTGCTCACATGTACAGTACTTTAATACAGATGAATTCCCAGTAAAGCTTTTCCCGTTTACGAGTTTTTTCTGTTTCCGTTGTCTGACAACAGAACAAGCGTGAAACTGCGACTGAAACGGGGCCCATTAAGACGACATGTTGACCGGCAGTCACTTCGGAGGCGTTTCCAAGCCGCTGCTCTGCTGCTAAAAGCGTGATTCTTTTTTAACCATGACGCCATCTGACAGAAGCCCCAGACACATCAGTTAAAGGCGACGGCTGCTATCTGATTTCAGCTTTATTTAACTGTAAAATGATCAGTCAGAGAGAAAACTGGAGGCTCATTCACGCCTGCGTCCGCCGCTGTGAATTCAATTGAATGAGACGCATAGAGGAGTTTCCCTGTGGTGGGAAAGCCCAACCTCATGCTCACAGGGCAATGCTGTGGCTCTCTTCTATGGGAAGTAGCTGAGGTTCGTCCAGAAAGTTGCTAGATTTATCATTCAGTTTGGGGGGGGGCGGGCTGCTAAAGGGGTGTGAAAAGTCTGTAAATCTAGCATCAAAGGTGCTAAGTTGCCACCACTGCCTTTAAACAGACCCTGATGATGCAATGTAAACAGTTCGCACCAGTTCATTCAAAAGAGCAACAGCCAATGGCGGAACTCCGACGCTTGGCCCGCCGACCGATGGTGTATTTCATCACTAAGTCAGCCAGCCAGCAGCGTTCGCGTTTCCAGGGCCGATGAGGAAAAAACAGGGTTTAACTGTGCGCTCGACATCATGTACAGTAGCGACTCCAACACCAGGGAACGTGTCAGGGAGATTTACAACACTATTGTGTCCCTCTCTGAATCGCTGCTTTATTACGGCACACACACACTCACAAAAGTCACACAAAGACACATGCATTCCCACTCGGGACCAATTAAACCGATAAAACGCAAAACCCAGGACTGAACATATGTCCGTTGGCTGGTACGAGCAGTTTCTCTGAGTTAAATAGAAACTCATCAGCAAGATGTCAGATATAGTAGTCCTCCATTTCTGTAAAGGCAATAAATATGGCTCCAACATTATGTATTTTGATTTAAATGATATTACAGATACTTTGTATTGGGGGGGGCTCCAAAGAAAGGCTTTCTTTGAAGACTGGTCCACATCAAAGCAGCAGAGGCCCAGATATCCTGACTTCTAGTCCTGATTATGGTCAAGGCTCCAAAAAAAAGACAAGGAATCAGACCGTTTCTGTTCTGAGACTCAGTCCCGTCTCTGGATCGGACCTTTCCCGGACCCGGACCCGGACCCGTACCCGAGGCCCGCACACGCAAACTCCAGCGTCGCTTCCGACATCTCTCCGCCAGGCCACTGTGGTGAACCCTCCCCCGCCTCCCCGCCTGGCAACGCGCGCCACCCCTGACACATGGGCCCACAAGGACGCAGAGGACCTGCGCAGGCAAGAATGAGGGGAAATTTCCTCAATAGTCTGTGTCTGCTCTGCTAATGTTTTGCGCAGGAAGCGTTGCTAAACCACAGTTTACATGACGCGTCACAGTCAAATATCTATTAGATTTGTGATATTTTTTTCTCCGGTGCATCATCCAGCAGGTTTAGCTGTTGTTGCATTGTTGTTCACAGGTGTGAGATGGTCACGATAGCTCCCTTTTCAGCTGCGTTCGCCCTGTGTCACGCTCTTCGTGGCGTCTCATTTCAGATAGTACAATAGTGGCTAATAAAGGAGGCTCTGAGTGAAGCGATTGTGGTCCGCGGCAGCAGCGAATGACACCGTGTTCTGATACGGATCCTGGCAGCTGTAGCTTGCGGGCACAGGTGGTGTTTGACCTCCAATGTGTCCCACACATGCACACAAAGATAATGCACAGCTTTAAACATGCCCCAACCTCTGCACGCACACACACACACACACACACACACGTAGAAAACTCACAGATCACATCAAGTTTACTGAACTGCTTGTTCTTGAGGAGTGAAGGCGGAGGTGGAGGCATTTTGGCTTCGGGCTAATTCCGGGGTTTATTTAGACATCGGCTTTATCTGCAGCTCTGTTTGCTCATTACATTTTAAATATAACCTACCGCACTGAAGAGCAAAAAAAAAACCAAACCCAAAAAAAACGACATGACAGACGCAACCCTGACAGACAACAGGAGGTGAGTCCGTGAGGTCAAATTCACGCCGCACGGCCGAACACCGTTCAGCTGCACACAGCTTCGTATTTAGACTCTGGCGAAGGATGCCGGAATTTTCCAAGGTTATCAATGGCACCAGGCTGGACCGCACCGCCGCTGCTGCGTGACCCGGGTTTTGATGTACGTTCCTCGACGTACAGCTTCATACGGCCAAAATGAGGAGCCGGAGCTGGCAGTGGCAGGATATGTATATGATGTTGCACAATGTGGGGGAAAAAAATTTAGGAGGACATTTTTTTAACATAAAAATCAAAGTTGAAGAGGTCAAAGAGCCTGCTATTAAAAGTAATTAATTAAAAAAAATCGTGCATGCGTGGATTTGTGCTCTCTGCTTCATTTAACCCAATAGGTGGCATATGATATGAGCCTGCAGGCCGAGCCTTTGTCTGCACTCAGAGCCTCTTAAAAGAGACATTGTTAGCGCCTCGCTGGACGTTTTGGTATCCGTGGCGACGAAGAACAGGCAAACCCAACACCCGGTTCCCGGGGGCTCACCTGGGCCTCTCCAGGTCTCGTGCACACCAACACGGGAGAGGAAGAGGAGAGAGGATGTATTAGGAGGCAAAACGTATGCGGAAGTATGTGTTTTTTTCTGAGTAAAACACTGTGGAAGCATAATCAGAGAAAACTATATCAAGAGTCCAGAGTCGAAGAACTCGCAGAGGAACAGCGGCTCCTCTCTGCCTTGGTAAATAATTGACGTGTGAACCTGTAACCGGTTCACTTCAGCGTTGCTCCTGGTCGGCGTCGGCGCCACGTCCCGCTCCTCCATTATTCCGTAGTCCTGAGCGGAGGTGTGACACACCGGGGCACAAGCTTACCTGCGGCCTTGTCTGTGGGCGACGGTGATACTCGGGCGGATGTCGACCTCTGTGCGAGGTGCAGAGCCGGAGTCAGGATGTGGTTGTCCTAGCTTAGCTTAGCTTAGCATAAAGACTGAAAGCAGCAAGAATCAACTCCTGCCGACCAACCAACCGTCGCTTCGTGGTTTTAGTGGAACGTCTGTGCTCCAACGAGAACTTAATGAACCACAGTTTCCCTCCGCCTCAGCTGCGGTGCGGGTCGCCGGGTACCGCTGGTTCGGGGGTTTTGGTCTCGAGTCTCAGTGCGGGCACGATGGTACCGCACCTGGCAACCTCGCAGCACCTGCGATGATTTATGACGGGGGCAAAGGAGGAAGTCGGCATCGGGGTGCG